>JBBPKN010001083.1:0-21703 GCA_038089275.1 Pulveroboletus cf. rosaemariae | reverse complement strand
ACCGCCCAGCATCTAGTCGTGTGTTAATTAGGGACGTAAAACTAACGGCAAAGTCTTACACTAATCATTGTATCGTCTTCCTTGGGCGGACTATGCACGCTCGCGATACTCAAGCTGGAAATGGGACGATAACGAGGCGCGGCAACACTGTCTGAGCGGTGCTCAAAGAATGTCGAGTCCGATGAGCAGACAGAGTTTCGGTAGCTGGTCTTCTCGAACAGCGAATCCGTCTTTTGGGACTCGTACCGCGTATCCATGATCGAGTCGTAAGACGTTCGATTGTTGTGATCTGAATTCGACTGTTCTTCACGTATACTACTAGCAAGACTGGGGAGAGGCGAGGCAGATATAGAGCTCAGCGGGGTACCGTGCTCGAGGGCAGAATCAAGCATCTTGTCTCCCAGACCAGGACGCGCAAGATACGCTCCCGAGAAGTCGCTGAGCACAGAGTTAACCGAAAAGTCCGATCGGCGCCGAGTCCAAGAAAAACGTTGACAATTGGCATACGAGTGTGCAATACTGCTCATGCTCGTGCTCGAGTCACGACGGTGGTAAGTGGAATTGCGGTTGAAGAGACTGATGGGAGGTGCGATAGACACGCCTGACTCGGGTCGTCGGTGATTACGACTGTAGGGGTGGGCGAGGGATGCATGGAAGTGGAAGCTTGAAGCATCGCTGTCGACCCTACGACGAGGGTGCTGTCGACGGAGGAATGAGAAAGTATCGTCAACAGAGGTCGACATTGTAAATGAAAAATCATCCGAGGAAGGCCTCTCGCGTAAGCTCGGCAGTGGAACAATCGAGCCATAATCAAAGGGGTCGGCAGAACCACCGTGGACAACGTTGCCGTAGGACGAGATCGAGGCGATACTATAAAAAGACTCGTGTTTGCGATGTTGTCGATCGAACGTTGTTTCAGGCGGAGGATAAAAGCTGGGACGGCTGTCATTGAATTCGAAACCTCGTCGAACCTCCGTAAACGAATCGAACCCTGCAAAACTCAGCACGGAAGTACTGTGTTGATGACCAGCAATAGCGTAAGAATTCCGAACAACATCGCATGACGCGCGTTTAGATCTAGCGTCAGATATCAGCCGAGAACGCTCGGATGGGGACTCAATTTCAATGGCGTGTGCGAGAATCGACTCCATAAGCGAGTTTTCATCGCCAGCAAAAGACGCCATGGAGAGGGATCTCGCAATCTCGGGGGGTGGAATAATGTCTGAGAGCGTAAGTGGCTTGGCGTCTTTCTTATTCGATGGTGAGTGCTTTCCACCAAACTTGAAGTCGCGGTTAAGTTGTCCATTCGATGGTTGAGACGCAACAGACTGATCATTTCGTGGGACTTCAGGCGTGATGACATTGAGCAGCTCCTCTTCTGATTCAGTTTCAGCGAAGCTATCAGATTCAGGGAATAAAGTTGGCTCCGCGTTGACGTCGATCGGGAAACCTCGTGGCGAGAGTTCATGAGATTCATAGTCGATAGGAAGGTTAAACGAGCTTTCGCCCACCCGAGATAACTCATCCTGCAGCGTGTTGAGGTTAGAAATCTGAGGTACGTCATCAAAGTCGTAGCGGAGATCAACGTTGGTGGGAGTGCGGAATGCATTCTCGAGTTGCTCGATAAAGCTACGACGATCGGATGCACCAGATTCATTGAGCCTTTGCAACTCGCCTGTAAAGTCAAACGACCTCTTGGTGTCATCCTCAGATAACGTTCCGGTTTCCTCAACGTCAGCGTCGCGATCGTTGTCATTATTGACCACGGTCGTTCGGGAGACATGACTCTCGGCCAGCGAGCCCTTCGGAGATGGACAGTCGAATACCGGTAAGGGTATCTTTGGTGGCAAACCCGGAGAAGCAGGTGGCGGCTGCGTTAGCTGGCGATCAAAGGAAATGGTATCCTCCCCTTCCTGATCTGAATTCGACAAGATGACCTGCAGCTCGTCGGGAATATCAGAGTCTGGATCACTCCCATCGTAATCCTGCTCGGCGATACTGTTTACTGAACCGCCCATGGTACCAGCAAGTCCAAGGTTGCGGCGAACCTCAGGAAGAATAGGTAGACTTTGACTATCAAGAGTAGCGTGAGAAGCCAAAGATGGTCTCTTTCGCGTGTCATCCTGGGCCTTCTTGAAGACCGGCGAGGTAGAGGGACTTCTTAGAGACTCTGACCTGGAGTGGCCCGAGCCGAACGTCAAATTCGACGGGGAGCGGCCGGTCGCATTAACCACAAACGGCGTGACGCCTGTAGAAACATCCACCACCGTCTTTGATATTGGGAGACGGGTAGTCGCCGGACGAAGTGATTTGAAGACAGGAGATGGCTCCGCAGCCGGCGCGGGCGTCAGTGTTCGCCTATGGGTCCGGATGGTTGCCAAGTTGTCCCGAGACTTACCCCTGATGGTACTGGAGGAATGCTTCGAAGGAGAGATACTTGCGTTCAGTGTAGACCACGGCGCAATATTCTGACCGAGCTGGACGCCAGCACTCTTAGAGGAAGATTGTGCATAGGGCCGAAGAGAAGTCATGGATGCATTTGCACGATGTAAATCCTTGACCGGGCTCTCAACTACTGATCTGTTGTTGGGCGGCGAATTCGTACACGGCTCTTGCAAGAACCGAGAATGCTGGCTCATCGGCGTCACCTCGACACTGCCCGGAGTTGCCTCGAGGTCAAGTCTGTTGATTAGTCGAGCCAGGTCGTTCGTTGCTGCATCTAAGAGTGATATGGCCACGTTGTCTGGGAGGAGTTTAGCTGCTGTCGGGATGGTGGTAACATAGGACCTTACCGTCATCGCTTCCGTAAAATGGTTTGGGTCGACTTTGGCCAAGAGGCTGCTCTGACACTGGTCGAGAACGCACAAACGGCACGGGTGTTCCCATCGGCGAGTCGCCCACTTCAGCCTCATATCGTCCATGCTCGTGCCCGTCCGCTGTTGCTTCTTCGATGGTCACGATGGGCATTACCGGTGGCTGTTCCCTCTCTCGCTCCGACGCCATCGCTGGGAATATCGCTACTAGGGGAGTCCTCTTTCGGCTGTCTGATGACCTTCGGGTAGAGTCACCACTCCTGGACTTTCTGAGCTTCTTCTCTTTACTCTCCTCTTTCTCCTTACTCCTCCTTTCCTTGTCCTTCTGGCGGATTTCCTTCACCGTCTGCAGCCCCGCCTCATCCCATTTCACGGACGCTGCTACTGAACTACCCGATGACTCGCGAGAACCACGAGAGTTGGTCGACATCGGGCGGACAGAAGAGGCGGTAGACATTGTCGAACCGGTCCGTCCCCGGGCAAGGATTCCACCACCCAACAAGCCCGCAGAGTCGGCTGACAAACGACGATTGGCAGTATTCGCCACGATAACTGACGATGCCGTTGATCCACTGCGGGCAGAAGGCAACCGCATTGTTGAAGGCAGGCCGAGTCCCAGGATACTCCCCTTCTTTTTCCCGAGAGACTTAGATTCGATCTTAGGAGCAACGGGGCTCGCACTTAATGCACCCGCTTCGAAGCTGCTGCCCGAGTAACGATTCGTTTCCTTTGCTTTGTCCCTTTCTTTTTCTTTGTCCTTTTTTTTCTTCTTCTTCTTTCCGTCGGATTCCTTGTCTTTGGCAGGTGCCACAGCGGCAGCAGCTGGTTCTGGATTGGGCATGCTCTTGAGCTGAGCCCAGCTACCAATACGGGCTAGAGAACGGACAGAGCGCATCGCCCTGATGGCAACGGAATCTTTGCTATGCCCTGGCACTGCAGTGCCTGACTGCGCCAGCGTTGCCGAAGGTGGTGTAGGGACACGCAAGTGCTCTACATGGGATTTGGATGGTTCCTCGCTGGCCACATTGGTGAACAGAATCCTTGAATCTAGTGAATTAAATCGTACGCGCGTTTCGGCAGGCTGGTTGGTTGGGGGAGGGGCTAGGGAGTTGACCAGTAAGTTGAGTTAGTGAATCCAAGCAGAGCAACTCACATTTCGCGCGATCCATATTTTTCACTCTATCCTTCTCCTTGGAGTCCTTCCTTCCGCGACCAATGCTCCACCAC
The DNA here is from genome assembly GCA_038089275.1 of Pulveroboletus cf. rosaemariae. Classification (NCBI taxonomy): domain Eukaryota; kingdom Fungi; phylum Basidiomycota; class Agaricomycetes; order Boletales; family Boletaceae; genus Pulveroboletus; species Pulveroboletus cf. rosaemariae. The sequence goes on along the minus strand of JBBPKN010001083.1, from coordinate 17,663 downwards.
TTCTGGTTGTCGTCCACCTTCACCTTCAGCAAGTTCCCCTTCTTCCCACCTTTCTCCTTTAGTTTCGTAACGGGTGGAACGTTCGTCACCTCCCCCAACGTCCCCCATTGCATCCCATCCAAACCTAGTCGCGATCTCTTCTTCTTCACCATCAATATCTCGCCAATATCAGGGTCGATAGCGGGATCGACATATATTTCAAATCCGTTGTTCCCATTCTCGACAGACGCACCTCCGACGCCTCTGACTACATCAGAAAAATCTTGCTCGCGTGCCTTGGCGGACGAGGACGATGACCCAAGGAGACCGAGTTTCGATTTCTTGGGAACGAGTCGTTTCCGTGATGTCTCTCCGTTCGTTGTTGACTTTGGTGCAATCGGAACAGATGATACCCCAGAAGGTACCCATGGTGCGACTCGGTCAACACCATCTGTCTGGCTAGTATCACAAGGAGTAGCAGTTGTCAAGCAGATGGTCGGAATCTGTGGTTTAGACGTGGGTGTAGCAAATGGGGAAGAGGGCCGCGAGCGAACATTATCCGTCGTTGGTCGTGAAAGCAGTTGCAAAGGCATGAGCCAATAAAGAACAGGTCGTTAAGCGCAGTTGTATTCGTAGAACCGTATCCGGGGTCGATTTGTTATAAAACAAAATTTGAAGGTAATTAGACGATTGAGGATTGAGAATGAAAGTATGTGCAGTCGTTAGATTCTGTTGTCGTTCGTTATCTTGAGCGAGTGCGTTCGACGTTGAGTCGAATGAACCTTGTTAGGTCGCAGGCGTTAGCAAGTTCGTGCAGCGTATGTCAATACGAATCGTGAGCCGGAAGAACTCGTTGATTCCTTGTGTTAGCAAATTGAAAATGGAGTCTCTGTAACTGCCGTCGGTAAGTAACTGAGCTAACATCGAACAGCAGTGACTGACCTGGAGCGACGAAGCGAATAACTTACAGTCGTAAGTGACAAGGCTTGCAAAAGCGACAGCAACTGGGTCGACAATGGCAAGCACTTGTTCTCCTGGACGTCGGTGAGTGCGACGGCACAGGGAAGAGAAACAACGCTCGGCGGATGGAGGATGAACTTGAACTTGTTTGTGCTTGTAGGTGCAAGTGTAAACAACGCGTAAATAAAACGCGTCTCAAAATCACAGCACGGGACCATTCCATACCGCTTATCTTACAATGTCTGTATTCGAATCACAGATTACAGTGTCGTTCCTACATTATGCAGATCAAACGGGTGTGCAAATGGATGGATGGTAAGGTAAAAATCCTGGATTAGCGTAAGAGGTCACAAATAAATACTCCAAGATCCGCCACGATCAGTGTTCACAGGATAAATCGAAGGTGAGTATCCTGCAGGAAAGTAGTGTCATCCAAACCATTGATACATCCACAGAAACACGTACGATATAGTGTCCACTCGACAGCTGTGCTTTCTGCTGGAAATGCGGCTGCACAATATCACGAATAGATAGCAGCAACTCTAAATAACTCTGTACCGGTTTCCGGCCTGTGACGTAGGGTAAGGAATAGTTTCCTGTGCGGTCGTCTTACTTACTCAACGACGTCAGGAAGGCCTGATATTGATTCAAATTCGGGACACTCGCGAGATAGTGAACTGAAAGCCACTCACATAACTCATCGCGCCAACGGCTACCCCTCCCTGAACAGTGTCAGCGCTCGTCTGATCGTCCCTGCATGCTGCGAATGATATAACGTCTGCCGAACTCATTCTCTGTGCCCGTGCACGCTCTGCGATATGGTTATCCTTCAGTCGTCCGTCGTGATGGTACTATTAACAAAGGTCGTAGCATCTCCAAAGAAAGCATCATTCTTCACACACCATAAACGGCAGGTCTAATCAATGAAGGCGATCAGCCACCATTTCGCAGGTAAGAGTGAGTTACGCACCAAGCGTTGTCCCAGAATGGCATGACTGGAATCTTATTAGCACAAAGGTGACCTATTCATTGAACAAGTCTTACGTCGAAAACAGCCTACATCAAGACCATTTAGTGATGATATCAACTGCAAGAATGCGCAGAACTTCACCGTTAAACGGCACCCACGCGGAAGGGCTTTCACCTATGTCATACAAAATCAGTCGGTGGCCTTGTCGGACAAGAAAAGGCTGGCAAACCATAAGTCGGTGCAGCTCCTGTTCATTTGTCATCATCGTGAGCGTGAGTTTAAGATATCCCGACTCACGTCGTCTATAATAACCCCCGCTGTCTTGTAATCTACTGGGTATATCACTAATATAACCCACTTTAGCTGACAACTTTCAAAGCAGCAGAAATGACAACCCACCCTCATCGAACCCATCCGTCTTTTCATTATCCCTATCGGGTATTTGGCCACCGTGTCCCGAGTCTAAACAAAGAGCACTTGATGCGGTCACGCACTATGGCGATGGAAATCATCCTTACAATGGAAGAATAATGAATCATGAGGCTTGGCGTCCTTTACAAGCCATTTCATCGCATCAATCATATTCCGCCTCGTGGGCATCTGTCGGAGGTTCGTAGTCTGATCCATTAACATGACGATATCTCCTTCTTGAAAACCCCACTGGCCTAACGGAGCAACGCATCAACACGGCATCGAGTGTGAGGATAAAATACTTACGAACAAGGAACCGCCTGACGTTCTTGATATCGTTGATGCACCCATGGAGCTCACGCTTCTGACCTATGTAGTTGATGCCAATCTGGATACCAGCCCAATTGAATGATCGTGAGCAAGTTTTGCGAGAATGACATTATTTACTCACACAGAGCGCCTTCTTCTTTCCCGTACATCTCGAATACTGATGTCCACTTGTCGCGCGGGGCTGTTGCTGTGACTGGGAGGGTGTGAAATTGACAAGCGCAGGCGCCGTGGCGGTCCCAGTAGACTGTGCTCGGCGGCGATGTCCCTGCGTTGGTTTCTCAGACACAGACCGATGAATACTTGTACCAACAGGAGCGACTCGGGCGACATTCGAATTCTGAGCGGATATCTGACGTGACCGAGATAGAGGCATCTCGTCCACATAGTGAACATGACGAGAAGGCGCCGCTGACATACTGTGTGAATAATGTCGTGTATGCCTGTGGGAATGATGGTGTGAAGGGGGGTGGACCGGAACGAGCTGCGGAGCTGGCACTCGCGGTGGGCCGTGGGGGCCGCGGGGAGGAGAGATGCCGGTGGTGGCTTTAGGAGGGACAGCAGAACGAGGAAAAGTATGGTAGGCCACACTGAAAAACGGGGAATGAAGGTCATCCCGCTTTCAGCGGAAGGTCCCACTTACTGGGTACTACGGAATACAACATTCAGTGACATGATCATATAGAAACAAAAAGGGATGGATCACTTTGGAGTAGACCTCCTGGGTGGGGGCGCAGTGGGCAAACCAAGACGGGTGAATGGTGCTGGGTACGTCGGCGCTGCTTGCCTGTCAATCCGATGCGATTGGCGTTGAGCAAAGGAGAAAATGATGCGTGCTCACCTCGTCTGTCGTGAAACAACATGGCTATCAACAATGGTTAGCAAGCATTTATGGCTTCTTCCAGTCCGGATGAACATACTTTGGCGGCGCTGAGAATCGTGGATGCGAAGACGTCGTCGGTTCTTGAGGATGGCTGCCGCGCATATCCCACATCATCGTGTTGATCTGTGTATATGCTCTGTAGCGTGGAAAGCAAGAAAGGAAAGGACACCATGGCATGATGAGATCATGAGGCGGAGGAAACAACCATGTTGTGAGCCTTTTATAGTGCGGACAGTGACAGCGGACCCACAGGGAGCGGGGCGGCCAACAAGACCTAGTAGAGCATTGTGAGACGGAGCAGGCGCTCAGGGCGCTGCATTTCGGGGGCAGCACCGGCTTTTTTTGATCGCTGACTCCGATGCTGGCATTCCCCTGTCAGCGCGCTCCCAACTACACTCTCCAAAAAAGGATGTCTTAGCTAATCGAAGCGGGAACGCTGTGGAACCGAGCTCGCGTCGGGAATCGGATCTGCCAGACCCAGCTCACACATGTCCCGAGCTGCGGCCACAAGGGCCCAAGAAAGCCCTCGGTTGCTGCGGTACACTGAGCATGGCAACGACGCTTCTGAACCGTACATCTTGGTAATTATTGAACGTGCTGTGTATGTGAGTCAGGTCAACCCAATTCGTCAGCTAAGGTCGCTTGGACCATGGCAACGTCATTGGCATAGGTATACACTCAGCCCCGTGGTTCCCCTGGTCCGCGCAAGTTCCTGTGTGAGGCCTTTTCGCACTTTTCAGAACACTTGACAGGCTGACACAGAACATGTCTTGCCTGTCAAACGGACAATGTGATCCAGGCTAGATCCGAGTTGGCGGGGATACGCAGCTCGGCTGTGGGGTTACCCAAGGAACAGGAACCATGTGAATATCTGGGACATGGCAGTGGTGAAGACGCCCTTGTACTCCCCCGGGTTCCTTTGACCTATCCTACATTTGCAATCTCCAGAGATTCCACAAACGTGCCTGCTTTGACAATACTGACAGCACCCGCGACGAAGCCATTTTGTGGTACACGCTGAACCCTATCATGCAATTAGACTGTCAAGCGTTCATTTATCATCCCTACAAGTAGGCCAACTCGAACATACCCACGTGGCGAGAGGTCCCACGGGCTTGACGAAGGGGCCCGCAAAAGGTGGTGACGCGTGGCCATCAAGCACAGGCGTAGATTATCGCACTCGAGCTGTGCCTCCGGAGCAGAGGCGCCGATGACCTGAATGGTTGATTACTTGATCTTGATCATCCATAATCTGTGCATAAGTAAGAACTAGTCATAGACCAACCATTAGTAGTCATGTCCTGTCCATGCAAACAACAAAAGTCTCTGTGACAAGAATCTTACTCGGAAGCACACCTGAAGGGGCACACTTGGTCCAGCAAGAAAGTGAAATTCTGAAGATGGACTCTAACTACTTTACATCAGGTTTATATACTATAAGTCTCATATGTTAGGCATATTATACATGTGATGTGGCACCTCATACATATGGTCACATGTGTCACTTACACATGTGATCAGATATTATTGATAAGCTTTCACAAAACAAAATGACATATATGAAGTAAATGGAATGGAAGAAAGAAAATTCTTTCAATATCCCCTTTTTAAGGCTGAATATCCACAGCCAAAGGGAGCTCAAATAAATCAACAGAAAGTGAATGGAGAGAATCATAAAAGTGCAGAAAGTCAGGAATTATAAAGAGTGAGGCAAAAGCTAGAACAGGAACTTTATGGCAGATGGGACAGGAACATGAGGGATTAGGTTAAGTGAAAGAGGTAGTTTCAACAACTGGAATTCCATCTTGTGTAGTTTGTAGTTTCATAGTCACTGTCAGTTGTACAGCTGTTAAATGTTGACAATGGAAATCTTTTATGGTGTCTTTGGCATGTGTGAGCTCAGTAGTCTTTTTTCATTCCCTTTCTTCTTGAGGAAAATCATTCCAATGTACAAGATACTCAATTGTCTCTCATTTCTCCCAGAAGTCTACTAAGTACTTGATTTCTTGTTTTTTAACCCCACTAATAATGTCTAGAGGTGGGGGAGATGCAACCTTTTGTGAAGGGAATTTACTCTGTTGATATGGCCAGAGAAGACATTTATTGAATACTGGGTATATTCCCTTCCAAGATTTTTCAAGTTTTAACTCATATGCACTACAGCTGATTTTCCTTACAATCTTAAATGGACCATATCATTTGTTGTCTAGTTTTTTTAATGGTTAGTCAGAATGAATATTGGTTGCCTCAACTAGTACTAAATCTCCAGGTTTTTATTCTGGTCTGTCCACTGCTTTTCAGTCATGGAATTTTCTCATGTCTTACATTGTGAATTCCAGTACTGCCTTTGCCTCTGCTTGAGTTTCCTTGATTTTTGCCATGATTTGCTCTGTTGATTTATTCCACACTTAAATTCAGTGGTCTATTTCAATCACTGGATTGTACCCATAGTTGAGTACAAAAGGGAAATATCCTGTTGAGAAACTGGTTTTTTAATTGTAAGTGAATTCTGCTAGTGATAATCATTTGGCCCAGTCACTCTGCCAGTGATTTGTGTAAATCTGAAGGTACTGCTTAATCTCTGCATTAATCCACTCAACCTGCCCATTTGTTTGGAAATAATATACTATTGAAGAATTTGCTTTGATATGAAGCATTTTGTAAAGATCTTTTATAAAGAAGGAAATGAATTGCATTCCTTAATCAGAGATGAACTTTTTGGGGGTACCATGGACCTTAAACACATGGACCTTGAAGATGGTAGCTATATTTAAGGCTGTGATATTGCTAGAAATGGAGAATACATGTACCATTTTGGAAAATTGATCTACAATGGTTAAGATCACATCTTTGCCCTGCAATTCTAGTAATGGACTGATAATATCAATTGATATTTCTTTCTAGGGTGCACTAGATACATTGTGTGGGTTCAGAGGCATTATATGGGAGGTTCTTTTAGCTTTTGCTTTTTGGCATGTATCACATCTGGCTATATATCTTTCAATATCTTTTCTTATTGTGAGCTAGTAGTATTTATCCTTAATGAGATCTTTTGTTCATTGAATACCTGAATGTCCTACAAGTGGGTGATTATGATTTTCATTTAAGATATACTCATGAAGTACATCATCCTTAGGAATATACAGTTTGTTCTTCCAGGTAATTACACTGTTTTCAATAGACCAACCTGTATTTGATTTGCTAAGTTTATTTCAGATGAATTTTTCTGCTTTATATTGGAGGAATATAACTGTTTCCTTGATGGATTTGGAGTCAACTCATGAAAAGCACATAGCAGCTTGGGCAATAGAAGACTCAGGGGAGAGGAAAAATTGAGGGCTAACAAGCACTGACTATTTGTTATTATTCTTCATCCCCTTCTCATAATCTGGCCTCCAGGACAGGGGATCTGCCAGATTAGACTTGCCACAGCAATAAACAAGTGTAAAGTGATATTTCTGAAGAATTTGAGACCATTGTGCCAGCTGTTGGTGTTATGAATAACAAGTTCAGAAGCACAAGAGTCACATGGTCAAGCATATGATCATGAGAATCCTATGCCATACAAGAAATAACCCTAGGATATGGTTAAGTCTATTTAGAGTTCCCTTTATGTTGGTTTGAATTATGCTTATAGGTTGTATTATGACTCTAACTTGTGACAAGAGCCAAGAGGAGCAACAAAGGAGGCAGAACATGGGAAAACACTAATCACACAGGGGCTAGAGCAAGGATAAAAGGAATAATCCAGTAAAGGGCTCACAGACTGAGGGAGCAGGCCATGAGAAGCCAGAGAAGGCTAGTGATACAAGTGCTCAAGTTTAAAGAGACTTAATTCTGGCCCTGCCACTATATTACTATCCAAGAATTGCACAGCTTTAGCTATGCAATGTACATAAGATATTATATGTAACAGTAATAGTATAAGACAAAGGGAAAAAATAAAAGAGAATGCTAAATAACAAAAGAAACCATAACAGATTGGATCTAGTATCTTAGATGACAGATGCAACTCCTGACTAAATCTCTGATGAATCTGATCTTGATCCAGATGAGGGTCAGATGCAATCATGGCAGATCTCTAGATGGGATCTCCTTGGCCTTATGGCTGAGAATATGGTTTAATTTCTGCTTACTGTTAAAACTTTCATTTCAATAAAAGAAGACTATTAAAACCTATACCAAGACAAGTATACTTTTAACCAGTTTCTTTTTGAATAAAATCCTTGACACTGAAGATAGGTCAGAACTCTGGAGGGCTCTGGAGGGCTCCAGGGGAATCTAGGAAGGGTTTCAATGGTCAAATGGAACTCAGCTTCACCTTATGTGGTGTACTCTTGCACTTTCTGGTGTCCTGATTTACATAGATATTGAAGGCGGGTAAGAAGGCTGTCTCTATGCTCAATAGGAGGGACAGGCAGGACAAGGAGAGTCAAGCCTAGTCATGGGGATGAGGACTTATGACTCCTTCAAGGATATTGTGTAGCCTTGGAGATACTCTAGAGTAATCCAGAGGATCAGAGTAAGCTCAAGGGCTCAAGCAGAGTGAGAACAATGACAAGAGGGTGTTTCTATTGTTTTTGTTGATCTTTGTACTGAGGTACAAGATACAAAACTACAGTACTTATACCTCAGTGAGGCAGAACTATCTAGAAGTGTAATGAAGTAAGACAAGTGCAAACTCAGAAGCAAAGCAGATGTCTAGATATCTAGGAAATAAATGGAGATGTCAGGGAAGATGATGTCCAATCATGTCAGACTGAAACTGAAGGGTGACAGAATAAAACAGGGGGAAGCAAGGAACAGGAATGGAACAGGAATAGTAACAATGATGGTAATGGTAACTGAGACTGGAAACAGTAATGGAGTTATACTGGGACAGTCTGGAGATAATGAAGTGGAACTAGGGTAGTACTTAACTGGAGCAGAGATAGACTAGAAGTGGAATGGAGCAGAGTGGGAGCAAAAGCCCAGGGGAGCATATAATGCTGAAGGGTGGAAAGCATATGTGTATAGCTGGGGGAAACTGGAATGGTAACAGAGGGCCAGAGTTGCCTGGAGGGGAGTCAGAGGGCTAAAGTAGCTTACTAGGTACAAAGACCAATTGTAAGCCAGGTCAGAATGGGGTCAGAGTTGGGTTGGAGGTCTGGGATATGATACTTACTCTGAACCCTAATATTCCATTTTATATAGCCTCTCCCTTGATATACCCCTTATTTGCATGGCCCACTTGGTCATACTTTTAGTCAGCATACCCTATGCCCCATTACTTTATTTAGTATTATCCTTTACCCCAGAGTTGGTCTGTGCATATCTAGGATAGGTATAAATATGTAGTAAGATTCAGTACAAGGCCTCCAGCCTTAATCACTTGTATTTCTTACTGCTTAGTCTTTACTTCTAGATAGCTTTCCAATAAAGGGCTTTCTCTGGATACTAGTGTGATGGTTCCTCAGGCATTGCTACTTTGAGTATATCCTTCTCCTTCTCCATCTATTTAATTTGATTTTGACAATGAAACCATCACACCCTCTTAAGGCAGGCTAGTTAGGGTTAGGATGCATTATACAAAGTCCAACACTGTAACAATTGGGACAAATCCTGGGCTTTTTGAAAAACTCAAGGTTTTTATAGTCAGTAAGTATCTCAAATTCACATTTGGCACTGAGGAGATAGTGGTGCCATTCCTTAAGGGCAAAGATAATTGCCAACATTTTGAGATCAGCTGCATAATAATTGTGTTTGGCATTGTTTAGAGACTTAGAGATATAGGCAACTGGGTGCCAGACATTATTGTATTGTTGGGACAGGACTGCATCTAATCCAAAATCTAAACCATTAGTTTCAACCTAAAAGGAATTGTTAGAATTTGACATGGCCAGTGAGAGTGCACTGGTAAGGGACTGCTTTAGGGTGTCAAAGGCATGTTGACATTCAGCAGACCATGCAAAATCCATTTTAATTGATGTAAGAGTATTTAAGGGTTGGGCAATAGAAGCAAAATCCCAGATAAACCATTGATAGAAGTTAAGGAATCTAAGAAAATCCCTCAACTGTTTTTTGTTTGTAGAGATGGGCCACTCAACAATGGCTTGTACTTTTTGTTACATTCGGCTCTTCTCAACTAAGACTGTGACTCTGTCCTGATGTTCGGGCCTGACTCTACGGTTGCGATAAGGTCTTGTATGTTCCTAACCCTAAAGTAGGGGCTGACTTGATGCTGTGGGCGACGTTGATGATAAATGAATGGCAGCAATGATAAGGAAGGATCAAGCCAGGAGTAATGAATAGCGACTTGATTAGCAGCTAGGTAAAGGCATACTAGATACAAGTGCTCAAGACTGGGGGTCTTGAGTCTTTGGATGCTACTGTATAAATACTAATTCCAAGTGCGCACGGACCAGGTCCAGGGCAAAGGAAATCTCTAAATATGGTAACTGGGCATAGGGCGTGCTTACTGAGAGTATGACCAAATGGGCCATGCGGAAGGGGGATGTATCAACATGAGGAGGTGGGAGAATGGAAGGGAAGGGATCTAAATATAAATACAAGTCAGAGTCAATGGAGATTAAATCATACCCTTAACCATGAGGCTAAGGAGATCCCATCTAGAGATCTGCCATGATCAGATCTGATCCTCTTCTGGATCGAGATCAGATTCATCGGAGATCCGATCAGGAGATGCATCTGTCATCTGAGATACTAGATCCAACCATAAGTGTAACCCCAACCATGCGAATAGAATATTAAATAAAAGTGCTTAACCATAACCTAGGGTTTGTCTTTGTTTGGCAATGAAGTCCCACGGTCACGTGCTTGTCAGGTGACTGCACGATAGCGTTTGTAACACTTTTCTAGGGTCCATCTGTATCTTTTTATATAATACAATTAAACTAAGGTATTCTGTTTTAGTCACATCAAAATCACACTTTTCATGCTTTAGATATAGTTTATTTTCCCTAAGGATCTGGAGCATTTTGCATACACATGTATGATGTTCATTGAGGTTCAGAGAGAAAATCATAATGTTATTCATATACACAACAACTTTCCCTGCATTAATAAGATTTTTCAATAACCAATTTATTATTGTTTGAAAGATTGCTGGTGAATTGGTGAGCTCAAAGAACATAACAAGCAGTTCAAATAGCCCTTGATTGATCTGAAAAGCCACCTTTCATTTATCACCTTCCTTCATGCACACATTATTATATCCCTATCTGATGTCAAGCTTTATGAAATATCAAGCATTTTGTAACTTGTCCATTAATTCACTAATCAATGGTAGAGAATAGTGATTTTTAATTGTTATAGCATTAAATTTATGATAGTCTTGTATAGAGCACAGCCATCCATCTTTTTTCTTGACAAAGAAGAAGGCAGATGCAAAAGGGGATTTGAACAGTTATATTTGTCTGGATTAAAGGTTCTTATTAAGGAAGGTATTGAGCTCCTTTTGCTTATCTGGTGACAGATTATATGTTTTACAATTAACAGTATGCTCACCAGGAATCAATTCTACCACATAATCCCAAGGCCTATGAGGTGGTATTTCATCAAAGTTTTTTTTTGCAAAGGTATTCTTATAATCATGGTATATTGAGGGGACTGCCTCTTTAAAAGTCTGTCTCTTTTTTTCAGTGTTTGCAGCCACTGCAATATCCATGGAGATATTTTGGAGCTTCAATCAAAGAAGCCATTCTTCCTCCAAGAAATGAACTTCCTATATGTCATGGTCTTCAATGGGACCAATAGTATATTTGTTATCACATTATTACATTGAAATTCTATCTTTCCAAGTTTCCAGTTGATGAGTGGATTGTATTTCCTTAACCAGTCATATTCCAAGAAAATGTCATTAGTACCCAAGTCTGTGACAGCTAATAGAGTCTGTTCTTTATAGACCAGTATTGAATGGGGCAAGATATAAGTTTCAATGCCTTTGTGAGTGACAAGAGATTTATTGATAGAAGAACCAGTATATTCTAAATCAATGAGGACTATAATAGATAGCTTCCAGGAATCTGAGAGGATGAGCTCTGCTTTAAGCTCAAGGGAATCAGAAGATCTTTCAGACTGTTGAATATAGATCAGCTTATGTTGCAATTCCAACAGAGTAATTTGAACAAGGTCTTTATCAAGGTTTCTTAGGTTTTTCAGCAGTTCAGGGGTAACTTCCAATTGTCAAGATTCATGCACAAATGTTTTTATGTGCTGGAGGGAATTTTGTTTACTCTGGGTCTCAATGAAATTGCAAATCCAATGAGTAAATTGCTGATTCATAGAGTTCAACCAGTGCAAATATGGGTTGCTTGGTTTATTAACTTGAGCTGGTTTACCTTTGGTAGCAGCACACAGCAGCTGAGCCCTATACTCTTGAAACATACTACCTTTGGTTTGGACTGCAGTGCTCTGCAGCTGAGTCAGCCTATGCAGGATGGACATCTGTGCTAACACACAATTCTTTTTTGGCATATATAGTGTATACAATTTATCAAGGTTCTTTTCTGACAATCCTGGATATATTCTTTGGACATCTACTCTTACTTCATTGTTATTTGTTTTCAGTGTCTTTATTTTGATAACTTTGGATAGTTATTATAATGCACATTTTTTATCCTTATTTTTATATATATTTCTAATATCATGTTCACTTTTCACATTGTTACATCATGTGACTCTTTCACATCTTCACATTTTTCACATCTTCACTATTTCACACCTTCACATTTTGCAGGTCTAGACCAGTTTAGACTATAAGGTCACATCTCATGTTTTATGTGTAAATTTCTAGATCTTTGCTTTTTTTATGCCATTGGTCAGCTGACTATACTTAGTTTAGGGCCAACCCATCTTACATGGTCTGTATACACTATTGTAGCATATATGAACAGGGTGTGCAAGCTGGATTTCCCCAGTCTTGTGCACTTGAGCTCTTATAGCTTTTTCAAGTCCAATTCTTCTATTTATCTTTGCCTAGTTCCAGTGCCTCTAAGTTCAAAGACACTACTTAGCTCTTTAGTCACAAGGACTGGTGCACACAGAGGTGCTTTAGAAATCAGCAATGCTCAGTAGCATTTCAATAGTGTTCATTTGATATCAGACTTAAACATATTCTGTTTTTTTGAGTTTTTTTTAGACTTTTTGCACTTTAATTTGTCAATAGTCAAGATGTTATATTTGTTGTGACTACTGTTATAAGCTGGAGGGGAAACTGTATCCGATTTGGGGGTCTCAGTGTGACCCTTCACTGGATCTCTTTCAAAAAATCCAATTATCTTATTTTTTCAAAAAGGTTATTACTTGTAGTATACTTGATTTCTTTTCCCTTGAACTCCATCTTTCTTATCCTTTAAGGTTGAGAAGGGTGTGCAGCACAAGGCCAGATAACTGAACATTTGGCATATTTGCCTTTCACATAAGCTTTTTTAATATATATTGAAATCTCTTGATTTAAGAACATTTCAACTGTGTTCAAATACACCACATCTGAAGCAGACTTGAAGGTACTTGCATTGGTAGTGGTACTCTGTGTTACTGGTGTTGAACTGTATATGACTCTTCCTAATCCTAACTAGCCTGCCTTGAAAGAATGTAAGTGGATTTGTTGTTGGATTTGAATTAAATAGAGTGGAAAGAGGATAAAGTACTCAGGTTAGCAAGATCTGAGGAGCCATCACACTAGTATCTAGAGAAAGCCCTATATTGGTAAAGCTAACTAGAAGTAAAGACTAAGTGGAATAGAATACAAGTGGTTAAGGCTAGAGGCCTTGTATTAAATCTTACTACATATTTATATCTATCCTAGTTGTGCATGGACCATCTCTAGGGTAAAAAGAAACATTAAATAAGAAAACTGGGCATAGGGCATGCTGACTGAGAATATAACCAATGAACCATGTGAAAGAGATGTATATAAAAAGGCTATGTAGAATGGAAGATCAGGGTCTTAGGGTAAGCAGAGATTAAACCATGCTTTCAACCATAAGGCCAAGGAGATCCCATCTGGATCTCTGCCATGATCACATCTGACCCTCATCTGAATCAAGATCAGATTCATTAGAAATATGAATTGGAAAATACCATTATTTAAGATATTAGATTTAACCATAAGCTATGTCCATAAATCCAAGAGATAAACTCTAAATGTCCACTTAATCATATCCAGGATTTGTCCTTGTTTGGCATAGGATTCTCATGGTCACATGCTTGATCATGTGACTCTTGTGCTTCTGAACTTGTTATTCATAACACTTTGCACCTTAGAAATTCAGGACTTTTTCTGCAGCTTTTAAATGCCAAACTTGCATATTGCAATTTCTTTAAGGACTATCTCTGAAATGCAGCTGCTGATGCATTAACCTAAATCTAACACCTAGCCTTGATGTGTGCTAATAATCCTGAGTAGTGTCTTTGAACTAGAGATACAAGAACTAGGCAAGAGTAATAACAAAGAATAAGAGCCAAGGAACTTGTAGAACTGAGAGGTTCAAGTGCACAAGACTGGGAAAACCCAGATTTAAGCAGACCTTCTTTTATATTGCTATAGTATGTGCACAGACCATGTAAATGGTGCTGGCCCTAAATAAGTACAGTAAGCAGACCAATGGCAAAAGAAGAGCAGGGACCTAGAAATACAGGAGATAACCATGATGCATGACAGCAGAGTCTAGATAACTCTAGACTTGTGACATGTGAAGAGGTGTAATGTGATAATATGAAGGTGTGATACTGTGAAGGATGTAAAGATGTGAAATAGTCATGTGATGTGACAATGTGAAGAGCTACAGTAGTGAAAAGACAATGTCAAAGAAGAAAAAAAATGAAAAAGTGCATTATAACAATCTCTGCCTCAACTAGTGTCTCATTTCAATGAACAATATTATGATCCTTCAGTAGCTTGGGGCAAGAACATCCAATATATTCCACTATACTATTATAAACCCCATTCCTTGCAATGCTGATAAGCATTTGGCCATTAGTGGCAATATCAAACTCAGCTTCAATCACCAATTGCTTCATGCAGGTGAAGAAATCTTCCACTGAATTTTTGCCTTGTTGAAGTGTTATCAACTTCTTCTCTGAATTTTATTGCAGGGTAGCAGGCTTGTACTGTTTAACAATGCTATTACAAAATTGTTGAAAATTCTCTTGACTTAGCTTTTCCTGGGTGTAGTAAAGATCAGTGAAGTGATCAGCCATATTGTTACCTCACATATATAACAGGATAGTGAGTATTTTTTGCTTATTTAACAGCTCCTTCTTAAAACCATCAATGTACATGTGAATTCTGCACCACTATTGGATAAATTTCTTCTTATTACCATTAAAGTCATTGGGCTTTGCAGTGAAGAACTTTCCTGAGCAGAAGCTTGGGAGTACTACTCAGGGACCAGCCAGAGGTAGGGTGGGATTTTGGCATGGAAAAATGCCAGCCATGGATGAAGGCAGTGCTAAAGGAGCATGGTGAATTGTAGCACTTAAAAAGGGTATTATAATGCACTTTATTTTTATTTTTATTTTTATTTTTCACATACTCTTGACACTACTGTAACTCTTCACATTGTTATATCACATGACCATTTCACATCTTCACAATTTCACCTTTTCATTTTTTCATACCTTTACATGTCACAGATCTAGGCTGATCTAGACTCTAATATCACTGCCTTGTGTTTTCTTTATATATTTCTAGATCCCCACTTCTTTATCACTATGGATTGGCTTACTGTAGCATAGTTTAGGGCAGCCATGCCAAGCATGGTCTGTGCACATATGATAGCACTATATAAAGAGGTATATTCAAGCCTGATAATCCTAGTCTTGTGTACTTGAGCTTTTAGCTTTTACAAGTACACTTGACTTTTATCAGCTTTGCCTAGTTCTAGTATCTCTAGCTCAAAGGTACTCTCAGGTTTAGAATTAGTGCACACAGAGGTGCTTAAGGATATAGAATTAGCATATAGAGGTGTGCTTTACTTGTGCAAGACTCATTTACTCTGTCTGCACAGCAGAACTAGGAATTTTATATCCATTAGATATAACTATCCCTGGGGGCACAAGGAACAACTTAGGAACTTAATCAATGAAGCAATCTTAGTCTTTGCAGGAGAAAAAGAGAAAAGAGAAAGATTTCAAAGAATGTTTGATAGCTTTGACAGGCAGATGGCTTTAGATTTTCAGGCAGGAAAAGCAAGGGACAGAAAGGTAGTGTTCTCAGAAAGACTCAGATCACTTTGACCTTCTTTAGTACTCAGAAAGCCTCAAGGAATCCATAATATTGCAGTACCTCCCTGCATTCTTTAACCTCTAGCATACCCTTGTCATATCTGCTCCTGTCAATTACCAGTCCAAGGAAGATCTCCTTGTTAATCTGCTGCCAGATAGCAAGTCCAGCAAGGACATTCAGAAGCCAGTCTATTTAACCTGGGAAGAGCTGAGGTTAAGAGAACATAGGTGGTCAAGCAATCTCTTTTATTTAATAGCATCTTTTCATTCAAGGCCTAAAATGGCAGAAGAACAAGAAGTAGAGGTGTTAATGAAAAAGTTGAAAGGAAAATTAAGCAGGGAGATGGCTGATCCTGGGAAATGGGATGGGGATAGGAAAAAGTGAAGATTGTGATGGGCTAAGATAAAGGCCTGGGGATTGTCACAGAAGTAGGATGAGGATAGAAAAAGAACAATAGTAATTCTATTAAGGTTAGATGGGAAAGCTGAAGGTTTTACTCAAATCACTTTGGAGTAATGCCTAGACATGGAAGAATGGCCTACCAAGAACAAAATATATGAAGAAAACACAAGGCAGTGATATTAGAGTCTAGACCAGCCTAGATCTGTGATATATGAAGATGTGAAAAGGTAAAATAGTGAAAATGTGAAATGGTCATGTGATGTGACAATGTGAAGAGTTACAGTAGTGTCAAGAGTATGTGAAAAATAAAGAGAAAAATAAAGTACATATAACAAAGAATGTGTAATGGGGAGGTGGATTTACTAAAGTAGCAGAAATCTGTTACAAATGAACAGTTTGGCAGCACAAGAGTCACATGATCAAGCACATGATTGTGAGAATCCTATGTCATACAAGAACAAATCCTAGGATATGGTTAAGTTAACATTTTAGAGTATTTTCCTTGAGTTTATGGGCAATGCTTATAATTAGATCTAGTATCTCAGATGATAGGCATCTTCTAATCCAATCTCTGATGAATCTAATCTCAATCCAGATGAGGATCAAGATATGATCATGGCAGAGATCTAGATGGAATCTCCTTGGCCTCATGGCTAAAGGCATAATTTAATCTCCACTAATTCTTGATCCTTTTCTTCCATTTTATATAGCCTCTTCCTTGATACACCCTCTTTTCACATAACTGTTAGTCATATCCTCTACCCTTGCCCTATGCCCTATTTTCTTATTTAGCATTGTGCTAGAGCCACTAGGTAATCTGTGCATATTCAGGATTAGTATAAGTAGCTAGTGTGTTTTAACTTAAGGCTTTCTAGCCTTAACCACTTTGTTATCTTGTACATCATAGTCCCTGCTTGTGCCTTGCAATATAGGCCATTCCCTGGTAACTTAGTGTGATGGCTCCTTAGGCTTTGCTACTCTAAGTATTTTCAATCCATTTTCACTCTATTTAATCTGAATCTGATACCAAATTCACTCATATCCTCTTAAAGCAGGCTAATTAGGATTAGAAAGCATTGTACTCCATCTGACACTATAATAGAACCCACTGCAAGGAAGGTGAAGGCAGAGGTATTCCAGCTGATGTTGGATCTACCATGGTACATTAATGTCACTTCATATATTATTAATGTAATTCCATGAGGAATTCTATGAGGGGAAGAATTGAAACTGGTGTTTGTGGTATGGGAATGTGAGCTGCAAAAATAGGGCAAATAGGGCAGGGAGCAGCAATGGATGCCATAATAGGGGAATAAGTTGTAAGATGAAATTGCATATGAGAAGCAGTGCAGTCTTGCAAGAAGGATGGGTATGGAAAAGACATATTCATGCTACTAAGTCAAAAAGACTAGCAGCAGGCAGAGGTTAAAGGAGTTCAGGTTAACCTGTGACTTTGGGTCAAATAGAAATAAAAGGGAAAGGGAAAGGGAAAGGGAAAGGGA
>JBBPKN010001082.1:0-21738 GCA_038089275.1 Pulveroboletus cf. rosaemariae | reverse complement strand
AGTACTGTAGTTCTGTATCTTGTACCTCAGTACAAATATTGACAAAAACACCAGAAAACCCTCTTGTTGTCATTCTCACTCTGCTCAAGCCCTTGGACTTACTCTGACCCTCCAGGTTACTCTGGAGTACCTCCAAGACTATGCGATATCCTTGAAGGAGTCATAAAGCCTCACTTCCATGACTAGGCTTGACTCTTCTTGTCCTGCCTGTCTCTCCTGTTGAGCATAGAGACAGCCATATTACCTATCCCAACATCTATGTAAATCGGGACAATGGAGAAGTGCAAGAGCACACCACATAAGGTGAAGCTGAGTCCTGTTTGACCATTGAAATCCTTTCTAGATTCCCCTGGAGCTCTTTGGAGCCCCCTGGAGTTCTGATCTTCCTCCAGTGTCAAGGGTTTCATTTTAAAAAAAGGAACTGGTTAAAAGTATACTTGTCTTGATATAGTTTTAATAGTCTTCTTTTAGTGGGATGGAAAGTTTTAACAGATTACAACTTTACCTATGCTAACTCTGTACCATTCTGATACAACTCCATAGTTCCTCTGACCTCACTTCCTGTTCCTGTTCCTTTGTGCCATGCTTCTCTCTGTTATTACTTAGTTTCAGTTTGACATTATTTGACATTGTCTTCTCTGACATCTCCATTCATATCCAGGATGCATTGGCACCTGCTTTGCTTATGAGACAACTCCTTTTATATCTCTGTTCCCTCCTTAGATAATCTGCCTCCCTAAGATATAAGTACTGGAGTTCTGTATCTTGTACTTCAGTTTGAATATCAACCATAACACAATGTTATGATCCCCTTAGATCCCTCCTGCCTCACAACTTGACATTGTACTCTACCCTAAGTTCCCCAACTTACTCTACAACTTGACATTGTACCTCTTGTTGGAAAAAGCCCTATGGTCTATCCTGAACCTCTGATAGTCTCCAATCCCTCTGTAAATCAGGGCACTTGGTACCAGCATAAGAGCACACCACATAAGGTGAAGCCAAGCCCTGTCCACTCTGGAGTTATCTGGAGTATCCCGGAGTATGTTGCAATGTTTATAACAGTGGAGAAGAAGAAGCAGGGAAGTTGGGGCAGGCAGTGTTGATATGGCCAGGTTTCCAGCATCTGAAACAGTGTTTATTTTTGATACAAAAGGCTCTTCCTGCATCAGTCAGTTTGCCCTTCTTAATGACATCTACATCCATTATATTCAGGTCCTTCTCCAGCTTGGATGTCAAGGTAGAGGGGGTAGAAGGGGTCCAAGTAAATGCATAAGGATTTTTCTGTTATTATTCTACAGAGCAGGTGTGCTTTATAGTTCCATGGAAATGGGCAGCTTTGGAGTACCACTCCTTAGCCATAGTGGGGATCATATCCAGGTTGTGGATTTGATGAGCAAGAAAGGAAGTGAGCCCTATTTCATAATATCCAATTAGTACATTCTGATTAGTAATATTAGCAGTCACTGTGTGATTCTGGAACTTGGTGGTGTATTTGGTGAGGGAGGGGGTCCATTCTCCTTTCTTTCTAGGCCTTATCTGTGTATTTGCTAGCCAGTGGATAACCACATTCATGGTGTCTTGTTAATGGAAGGTGTCAAGGAAGTTGGAGGTGAATTTGAAGAATTTCCCCATGGTAATGGTAATACTGGAGATGCATTTCTTCTGGTAAGTAGTAGCCCAATATTGGGCAGATCCCTTGGTCATAAAGGAGAGGGTATAGGTGACCTTCTTTTCACCTGTATCATAGATAGTGGAGTTGATGAAAAGATAAAACTGGACCATGTCCAGCCAGGTCTTGGCCTTAGTTCTATTGCTATCAAAGTGCTCTGGGGCATCAAGGCAAAGTTTGGTCAGCTTAGTGGAAGAGGAGATGGATTCCAACATGGTAGAGGTGATTGGTGAGGGTTAAGAAAGGGTAAATGCTGGTTGGTATTGTACAGAGGTAAAAAAGAATGGAGTTGAAACATAAGAGATCTGTAATGAAGAAGAGAGTTCATATACTAGATCATGATCTTCTTATACTCCTTCCTGGGAAGGGACAAGGATATCTGCAAGTGCATCTTCTAGTATGGAAGGGTATTCCAGAGAAGAGGGGTTCTTAGGTTCTAAGGTGGATTTGAGAGGATCTGAGGTCAAAGCTTTAGGCTTACTGTTATGAATGTAACATTCACTAGCAGAAGAGTCACATGACAAGCATGTGACTGTGAGACATCCTTGCCAAAACAAGATAAACCCTAGAATATGGTTGAGTTGTTATATCAGAGTTTTCCCTTGAATTTAGGCACAGCTTATAGGGTTGGATCTAGCATCTTAGATAATAGGTGCATCTTCCAATCTAATCTCCGATGAATCTGGATCTTGATCTAGATGAGGGTCAGATCTGATTGTGGCAGATCTCTGGATGGAATCTCCTTAGCCTCATGATAGAGGGTATGATTTAATCTCCACTGACACTAGATCCTTGACTTCCATTTCACACTGCCTCTCCATTCTACACACCTTATCCACATGGCCCATTGGTCATATTCTCAGTAAGCATGCCCTATGCCCTATTTCCTTATTTAGTGTTTCCCTATGCCCTGGAGGTGGTCTGTGTGCATCTGGACTTAGTATAAATAGCAGAGTAGTTCCTTGGTTTTGGCTTCCCAGCCTTAACCACTTCATTATCTTGTACATTATCTAGTGCCTTACCAATACAGGCATTTCCCTCCTAACTAAGTGCTATGGCTTCTCAGGCCTTGCTACCCTGAGTCCATTACACTGCTCTTCACTCTATTCCAACTGAATCTGACAATGAAACTGATGCACCCTTTCAAGGCAGACTGTTTAGGGTTAGAACAGGTTGTTCAGAGATTGACACTGTAATACTCACCCCAGAGAGAGTCAAACAGCAAAGGTTGTTTGAGAGGAATAGTGGGAGCAGACTACAGCAATGGTAGCTGCAAGTAAAATACACTACTTCTTTTGTTATGCTAGGCCCAGGTAGGAACTAATGTAGACCTTGCTGGTGAGAATGGGAAGAGACTCTACTGAAGGTAAGTCTCATAAACAAGGAGGAGGCAACAAATAAAATGTTGTGCCTCAGAGGTACCAGTAACCAATGCAGGGTGGTGTCAAAGTCAGATGCTAGAATAACTTATGCTTTATACTGGAAAGTGCCAGGTCACAAACAAGTGGATTCTGAGTACTAGGTACAAGGACAAGGGGTAGTGAGGACCATGAGGTGGATTGCAAGGTAGAAGTAGCATAGAGAAAGAGAGAACAAGAAGTATGCTACTTTATAGTACAACTACTAAGATTCAAGTGGAGATGACTATAGTAATCATGCTGATGAATGATGAGTAAGGTATCCACATAGAAATGGATGGAAAGAGATAGAATAATTATGAGTCAGCTAATTAGAAGATAGAACACCTGGGCAAAGGGTATAACAAGAGAGCAGTCTAGACAAGGCTAGAGTATGAGAAGAGTGGAATCTATTGTAACAAAGTGAACAAGAAAGCACACAAGGTGCAAGAAGAGCAGAAGCTAAGTGATGAAGTAGAGAAAAGAGGAAAGAAAAGGGAAAAACATAACACTTCCTCAACTGGAAGTTGAAATAAAAATATGGGTGGAGTATCAAGGGGGGTATTGCAGGAGCAGAAGCTACTGTTGACAGTGAAAGTCATTGTGATTTTCAAGGATAATTGGACTTCTTGGTGGGGGTGTGAAAGGGAGAAGTGACTGGGAGAAAATGATAAGGGTGGAGGAGTTTATACTCTTCTAAAGCAGACTGGGAACATTTTAAGTTCTGCTTGGGTTCCCATAAGTTGTCTTCTGCCAAGTATCCTTTCCATTGGATCAGAAACTGGCAGTTACCTGGGAAGTCTCAATGCTTTAATATCCACTTAATTTCATATTTCTTCTCACCTTCTATTAGGTCCAGAGGCAGAGTGGAGAAGTTCTTTCCATGGACATCATTTTCATGATAGGGCAATAACAATGATACATGAAATACCAGGTGGATTTTCCATGTGGAGGGGAGATGTAGTCAGTAAGTAATAGGGGAGAGGATCTCCATAATAGTAAAAGGTCCTTCCTGTTTTGATGAGAGCTTGGAGTAAATAATAGCCCATTTCAAATTACAAGCTTCTAGTCACACCCTATTTCCTTTGGCAAATGGAAAAAAGATAAATTGGATGTGGGATGCCATGGTCTGGCATGTGAGGTCATGTGTAGCAAGGGCTTTATCACAGGCTGCAAGAAGTACCTTAGTGTAATCAGCAATAGAAGGCATCAGGGATTCATCAATAATGGAAGGGAGGGCACAGAGTTCATATTCTATCATGAGATAGAACAGGGATTGCCTAGTAATGGAGTAAGGGTGGTAATTGTGAACAAACTCAGCATAGGTGATTGAATCAGCCCATCTGGTGGGGTTGGATCTGCAGTAAATGTGGAGGTAAGTCTTGATCTCCTGATTAACACATTCAGTTTCTGAAGCACAAGCAGATATACTAAACTGCTCTAATCCTAACTCTAAGGGTTCCTTGATAAGTGCCTTCTTCTACTAAAGGGCTTTTGGACTAGTGGCCCTGAACTAGGCAAAGGGATGTGAATAAATCAAGCTGGACCACTTGTGAAAGCAAAAAGAAGTTGTGCTGATGATCTGTGAAAGGGAAATTCCCTTAGATACAATACTAATCCAGAGCTCAAGTGAGCAAGACTGGAGATCCAGTCCTACCTACCTTACCCCTTATATATTGCAAGGGACTACTGCTGACTAAGCTAGGAACTACCTAATCAGAGAACCCTAAGCCCTGAACATAAATAAAAGTAGGGTAAAGGGCATGGATCAGCAATGAGAAGTATGGCAGAAGACCATGCAAATATAGGAAAATGGAAGAGAAGCTAAGTAATGGAAGTGCAGGGTCAGAGGTGCTTGCATCATGAGGATGGGAATCTCTGCCACAAATAAGATCCAATCTACAGATCTGCCACAGATGCATCTTTGATCAGATCCAGATTCAGATCAGATCTAGATTAAATCCATGGAGATAAGATGGAGGGCAGTTCCAGGGAAGATCCTGGGAAGATTCATGTCAGGTGACTTATAATCACATGACCACTGCTAAGGAAAAGGAATAATAAATACTCTTAAAGGAATAAGATCATAGACTAGGGTTAAGTCAAATTTGGAGTTTCTTGTACATGATCATGTGATGTGATATGACTGATTCTAGTGCAGGAGTGTTACTTCATAACAGTTTCACCATCAGACTGAGAATGATAAGCAGTGGAGAGGGAGAGGTTGTACTCAAGGAGTTTTCCAAGCTTCTTGACAAAGGCAGATTCGAACTAAGGGCCATTATTAGAGATAATCTTGTTATATAGCCCATAGTAATGGTAAATTTTGTGGAAAAATAGGGTGGCAATGCCCTATGTGATGATGGATTTCTTAGTAGGGCAAAGAATTACCCCCTTTGTAAGCCTGTGGTTGACCATGACCAACAAAGCATTGAAGCCAGAGAAAGGTGGGAGATTGGTGATTAGATTATAAGAAATCTGTTGGAAGGAATGGGTGGTGGTGGAACAAATGGGAGAGAGGGCAGGCACAAATAGGTGAGTATTTACCTTGTTTTGTTGGCAAATGAGACAACCAGCAACATAGTTGTAAACAAAAGTAGCAAGGCCAGGCCACCAGAATTCAGTGGAAATGAGCTGATGAGTTTTGAGGTAGCCAGGGTGACCAGCAGAGGGATTGTCATGGCACTGTTGAAGGATTTTATGGTAAAGGTTAATGAAGGAAAAAATAAAGATGCAGTTGCAAAAGATGAGCAGCCCATCAACTTTCTTCAAGTCAGAGGTATAAGAATGGAGGAATTTCTTGTCAGCAGAGGCATCCTGTCTCTGAAGGATGGAAAGGCAAAGAAGATCATCTGTTTGGTGTTTCTTGATGTGAGCAGAAAGGTCAGCATCAACAAGGTTAACAAAAAGCTTGAAAGAAAGCAGAGTAACTTCCTGATTATCCTGGGAAGTGTCAGAGCAGAGGTCAGGGTGGTAAAAGAGGGTGTCAGGCCCAGCAAGAGAGGTACCAGCAATGTGTGATAGTTGCAGGTTAAAGTCAGCAATGTTGAGAAGCCAGCAAGCCTGGCAACAATTGAGTTTCTGTGGCAATTTAAAGTAAGTCAGGTTTTTGTGGTCAGTGAAAACCTGAATGGGTGAGGAAAAGCCAAGGAGATATTGTCTCCAGGCTTTCAGGGCATGAATGACTGCAAGAAGTTCACAGTTGTAAATATCATAATTCCACTTGGCAGCAGAGAATGCTTGAGAGAGATAAGAACAGGGATGCCAGTCCCTGTTGTCATTGTTTTGAAGAAGAATGCCATCTGAGGCATAAGCAGATATGTCAGTAGCAATGGTGAAAGGACAAGTGAGATCTGGCATCTGTAAAACTGGCTATGAAAGGAAGATAGCCTTGAGGGAGTCAAAGGCTTTCTGCACAGTGGGGGATCAAGACCAGGCCATGGCCTTCTTGATAAGGTTGAGAAGGGAATAAGCAATGGTGGAATAGTTAGGGATAAACCACCTGTAAAAGTTAGCAAAGTCAAGAAAGAAAGAAACATCCTTGACTTTTGAGGGAACAGGCCATTGTGAGATACCTGTGAGTTTGACAGGGTCCATGGCAAGTTCACCAGGACAAACAATTATCCCAAGGTATTTGACTTGGGAGATAGCAAAGATACATTTCTCCAATTTAAGGTGGAGATCAAGATCCACCATCTGTTGAAGGATATGGGAGGTGTGCTTCTGATGGGTGTCAGCATCAGGGAAGGAAATAAGGAGGTCATCCATGTAGATGACAAGCCATTCTTCAGCAATTATGTCTTGGAAGGAATTGTTCATGAATCACTGAAACATTGCAGGTAAGTTATTTAAATCAAAAAACATTACCATGGATTCAAAAAGCTCCTTGTGAGTGATGAAGGTAGCCTTCCATTGATGGCTGTCTTGGATATGGACATTGTTGTATCCCCATCTGATGTTGAACTTCATAAAGAGCTTCATGTTGTGGAGCTTATCTATAAGGTCAGAGATAAGGGGCAGAGGGTAGGCATCTTAAATGGTGTGCTCATTCAGATATCAATAGTATTAACATGGGTGGAGCTTGCCATCCTTTTTCTTGATGAAAAAAAAGAACAAAGCTTGGGGGGAATTGAAAAAATAAATCTTTCCAGCATAAAGGTTCTCTTCAAGGAAGTCTTCCATAGCTTGTTGCTCTGGTGGGGATAAGGGGTAAACCTTACCTATCTTCAGGACAAACATGTCCTGAAGATTGATATCATGATTATAAGGGCAAGAAGGTGGAAGGTGGTCAAGGGTTTTTGGGGTGTCAGAGAAGATGGAAGAGAATTAGGAGTACGTAGGGGAAAGTGTGGTCTTAGGTTTGGCCTTTTTAGCCTTGATCACCAACTCAGTGGAGGTGGGGAGTCTGGCAATGATGATCTCAGGGAGATACAAGAAGCAGTGATCTAAGATCCTGCTAAAGTGGCAATTATAGAGGGATTTTCTAATGGATTATTCTGGGGTGACATAATCCAGGTAGTGAACTAAGAGTTTATCATGGGGTATGATGATGTCATTGAGGAGTCCATCAAACCTAGGTTTATGGATAGAGTTGACACAATAGGTAGTTGTATTCAAGGTAATCAAGTCTGGAATGGTAAGTGTACTAGCCATTCAGTCAATGGTGGGGTTTGTGGCTCAAAGCCACAGATGTCCAAGGATAATGTTCTTCTTCCTGTATGTGATAACATAGCAGGAGACCAGAAGAACTGATTGTTCAAGACAGAGGAAAAGGTCACAAGTTTGAATAATCTTGCCCTTCTTGTTCTTGGAATAATTTATGTTTCAGATAACAATGGGTTCTGAGAGTTTCATGGTGGGAAGTTGGTTCTTCTTGATGAAGTCCCAATCAACACAGTTGATCTGTGCTCCACTATTGATGAGAGCACAAGTAGCTATGACTTTCTTGGTGCAGAATACAGGAAATACTTGTACTGGAATATGCATAGATTTCTTGGAAGCAGATACAAGTATGGGCACACAAGAGAAGGAGGGAGTACCTTGCATAGAGAAGGTACTCTGTTTTAAAAACCCAAACCACTAACTGTCTTCTTCTTCCTTTCTTTCTTTCTTCACTTCTACTCTAGTCACCCCATTATCTGATTCATTGTCACTAACCTCCTCAATCTTGTTATTGGTTCTTCAGCAAAGATTATCTTGACACAAGGGATTTTCTTGGTGATGGTAGTGGAGAAAGAAGAGATGGGGAATGCAGTACACATGGTTGCAGAGTAACTGGGTTTCTAGCATCTGAAACAGAGTTTATTCTTGATGCAGAAGGCTCTTCCTGCATCAGTTAATCTACCACATTTTACAGTGTCTATATCCATAGCATTTGGATCTTTTTCTGGCTTGAATGTCATGGTTGAGATGGGGAAAGTCCAAGTAAATGCACAAGGATTCTTCTGTTATTGTTCCACAAAGTGGGCATACTCCATGGTTCCATGAAAGTGAGTAGCTTTGAAATACCATTCCTTAGCCATAGTGGGGATCATATCCAGGTTGTGGATATAATAAGCAAGAAAGGGGGTAAGTGTCATATCCTGTACCTCCAACTCAATTCCAACCCCATCTCAACCCAGCTTATGACTGGTCCTTGTATCCAGTAAGCTACTCTAGCTCTATGACTCCCCTCCAGGCAACTTCAGCCCTCCATCACCATTACAGTCTGCCCCAGCTTTGCATATATGCTTCCTGCCCCTCCATTGATATATGCTCCCCTGGCCTTCCACTCCTGCTCTGTCCTATTCCATTTTCAGTTCTATTTTAGTTCCAGTTAAGTACTACCTTAGTTCAAGTTCATCATCTCCAGACCATTTCAGTATAACTCCATCACTGTTCCTGCTCTCAGTTACTGTTACTATTATTGTTACTATTATTGTTCCATTCCTGTTCCTTGTTTTCCCTTATTTCATCCTGTTACCCTTTAGTTTCAGTCTGACATAATTGGACATTGTCTTCCCTGACATCTCCATTTGTTTCTTAGATATTTAGACATCTGCTTCACTTCTGAGTTTGTATCTGTCTCATTTCACTACACTCCTAGATAGTTCTGCCTCTCTGAGATATAAGTACTGTAGTCCTGTATCTTGTATCTCAGTACAAATATCAACAAAAACACCCCCTTGTCTTCATCCTCACTCTGCTCAAGCCCTTGGGCTCACTCTGACTCTCTGAGTTACTCCAGAAAACCTCCAGGATCAAGCAATATCCTTGAAGGAGTCATAAGGTCCCACCCCCATGACTAGGCTTGACTCTCCTTATCCTGCCTGTCCCTCTTGTTGAGCATCAAGACAGTCCTCTTTCCCACCTCCAATATCTATGTAAATTGGGACACTGGAAAGGGCAAGGGCATACCACATAAGATAAAGCTGAGTTTCATTCAATCAACCAACCCTTCCTGAATCCCTCCAGAAGTCTCCAGACATCCCTGGAGTTTCTGGAGTATGACCTTCCCTCAGCAATCAGAGCTTCACTCAGAAAGGAGATTGGTATATAGTTTAACAATTTATTCATACTAGGGATAGGTTTTAACAGCAAGCCCTGTTTTATAGTATTCAATCAGTACATTCTGATCAGTAATGTTAGCAGTTACTGTATAGTTCTAGAACTTAGCAGTGTATTCAGTAAGGGAGAGGGTCCTTTCTTCTTTCTTCTCCTATCTTATCTGTGTGTTTGCTAGCCAATAAATAGCAGCATTCACAGTATCCTGCTAGCAGAAGATGTTGAGGAGGTTGGAGGTAAACTTGGGGAATTTTCCCATAGTGATAGTGGTACCAGAGATACACTTCTTCTGGTAGGTGGCAGCCCATGATTGAGCAGATCCCTTGGTCATGAAAGAGAGGGCATAGGCAACCTTCTTTTCATTAGTATTATAAATGGTGAAGTTGACAAAAAGATAAAACTGGACTGTATCCAGCCAGGTCTTGGCCTTAGATCTATTACCATCAAAGTGTTCTGGGACACCAAGGCAAAGTCCCATAGGCTTGGTGAAGGAGGAAGAGGATCCCAACATAGAGGGAGCAATTGGTGAGGGTCTTGAAAGAGTAAATACTGGTCAGCATCAAATGGGAGTGGGAAAGAGTGGAGTCAGGACACAAGGGATCTGTAAAGAAGAGAAGAATTCATGGGCTAGATTACAATCTTCCTGAACTTCTTCCTTGAAAGGGACTAAAATATCTGCAAGTGTATCTTCTGGTATAGAGGGGCATTCTGGAGGAGAGGGGTTCTCAGGTTCAGAAGTAGACTCAAGAGGATCTGAGATCAAAGCTCTAGATTCACTTCAGAGGAAGTCAAATAGTGAAGGTTGCTTTGATGGAATGGTAAGAGCAGTCATGCAACAATGGCAGCCACAAGTAGAGTATGCTACTTCTTTTGTTATACTAGGCCTGGGTAGGGACTAATGTAGACCTTGCTGGCAAGGACAAAGGAGACTCTACTGCAGGTAAGTCTCAAGTACAAGTGAATAGATGACAAATGAAGTGTTGTGCCTCAAAAACTGGCTACAATTGTGAGGTTGTGTCAAAGTCAGATACTAGAATAACTAATGCTTTGAACTGAAGAGTGCCAGGTCACAACAAGTGGATTCCAAGTACTAAGTACAAGGACAAGAATATGCAAGAAGTTGCAAGGTAGAAGTAGCATGAAGAGAGGGGAAACTAGAAGCACACTACTTTATAGTACAACCACTAAGGTTCAAGTGAAGATAACTATTGTAATTATGCTAACAAATGATGAGTAATGTATCCATGTGAAAATGGATGAAAAGACATAGAATGATTATGAGTCAGCTGATTAAGAGACAAAATACCTGGGCAAAGGGTGTAACAAAAGAGCAGCCTAGACTGGACTAGGGCATGAGAAGAACTGAAGTCTATTGTGAAAGATGAACAAGAAAGTACCTGGGGTACATGAAGGGCAGAAGCTAGAAGGCAAGGCAAGGAAAAAACAAAAGAAAAGAGAAGAAACATAACAAAATCCTTACCTTTCATTCTACATAGCCTTTCTCTTGATGCACTTCTTTATCACATGACTGTTAGTCATATCCTTTACCCTCACCCTATGCCCTATTTCCTATTTAGGTATTGTGCTGGAGCCACTGGTTGGTCTGTGCACATCCAGGATTAGTATAAGTAGCTAGTGAGTTCTGTGTTAAGGCTCTCCAGCCTTAACCACTTTGTTATCTTGTACATTGTAGTCCCTGGATTGTGCCTTGCAATATAGGCCTTTTCTCTGATGACATTGTGCTATGGCTCCTCAGGTGTTGCTATCCTGAGTATCACTCTGCTTTCTCTTTATTCAATCTGAATCCAACAATGAAACCACTCATACCCTCTCAAGGCAGACTAGTTAGGATTAGAAAGAGTTGTATACCATCTGACACCATAACAACATTTGGATGGCTTTAAGAATAAATTGTTGTCCATAAGTTTTTGCAGAACCTGTGAAACCAATGCTGTGTGTTCTTGTTTAGTCTTTTCTTTAGAAAATATAATGATGTTGTCAATATAAATCATAACAAAAAACCATAAATCATGAAAGAGATCATTAACCATGGTTTGAAATGTGCCAGGGCTATTGTACATGCCAAAATACATCACCATTGGCTTATATGCTTCTATAGGGGTGGTGAATGCCCCTTTCCATTCATTACCTGCTCTCATGTGAATATTATTGTAGCCCCAACAAAGATCTAGAGTTGTAAACAAATCTACTCCTTTTAGGCAATATATAAGTGTTGAAATTAATGGAAGTGGATAATTGTTTTTTATGATCCAGTCATTGAGGTATTTGTAATCAATGACCATTTGCTTTCCATTATCCTTCTTGCTTATGAAAAATACTGGTGAGGTTTGTGGTGATTTGAATGGTCAAATATATCCTTTCTTGATTTCTTTTTCCACAAATTCTCTGACTTCTGTTATTTTAGAGTTAGATAAAGGAATTACTTGATCTTTCTTGAGTATGAATCCTTCTTTTAGCTCAACAGTATGATCTCTTGATTTGTGTGTTGGTATCCTTTTCAATTGTTTCTATGAAAAAAATTTTAAGATCTGCCAAAATTCTCTAAATACCTGTTTCTTTAGTTCTTCTTCTTCTGACATTATTTCTTGAGTGGCAATTTTGACTTTTTGAAAAGAAAATTTCTTGTTTCACCAATCAATTATAGGATTGTGCCTCTTAAACCAGTTATATCCTATAATTATGTCAGAGGTTCCCAGAGTTGATACCAATGCTTCTATTTCTTCATTATGCCTGCAATCAGTAGCATCAACAAAATGAATCCGCAAAGATACTTTGAACCTTAATCTTCCTCCTACTCCTTCAGTTCCATTCACATTAATTACTGTTACTTCTTGATGGAGTGGTACCTATTTCAGTTTATATCTTTTGACTAACCATTTGTCAATAAAAATGACTACTACTTCTATATTCAATAAAGCCATTAATGTACCCATTTTTATCCAATCCTTTTCTTTTTCTAATACTTGTATTTCCAATAAAAATTCATCTCTTTCTTTCAATAAATTGAAGATTTTCTTTATATTTGTAAAGAATAAGCTACATATAGATATATATAAAAACTTTTCTTTTTCTTTTTTTAAGGAATTAAGCACCAGTTTATAACCTCTGGCTAAGCTCTTTCAAGACCTCTCTTGGGTAACAGAAACTATATTCATAGAAGTATATTTGTTAAATAAAGCAGCTCCAGATAAAGGATAAAATAAAAATAAACTTCTGCTACCTTGAACATCAGAAGTTCTTACTTTTTTAAATACTTTGCTTCATTTGCAAAAACATCTTGCCAGTATACTCTGGCTACTTTTCTGTACATACTTTCCTCAGGAATTTCTTCTATTCCTGAGGCCTTTTTTTTTCAGCTTTCACTGCTAACATTCACATATCTATAAAGGAATCTTTATAAGTATTTGGCTTCCCTGAAACTTCTTCAAAATCTCTGAAGGTCAATATCTGCCTTTAAAATATGGCTCTATTATTTGTTGCCAGGGTGCCAGTACCTTGTTGGTAAGGGGAGGTGAAGGGAAGATTTGTCCTACAATTCTTTGCTATGTGTCCCTTTTTATAACACTTCCAGCATTTTTGCCCCTATACTATCATCTGTGCATCCACCTCTATTGAAGCACCTCTTTCTGGTTGTATTCCTGTGGCTGTAAATCTAGGAGGGGGTTGCCAGGGGAATCTAGGTCTAAATTGATTGTTGAGATTGGTGGAAGAATAGGGAGATCTATGGAGAGGATCTCAAGAACTTTGGAACCTAGAGACAGGAGCATTTCACTCAACTGCCATGTACTCATAAGCATGACCTATAGTTCAAAACTGTTCTATAAGTCTAAAAAAGGTCTTTTTCAAACCTTGTAGCACTGCTTGCTGATATATGCAGTACTGAACCTGTTTCTAAAGCAGCTTGAATACATGCTCCATGAAGATCTCTGAATTCTTTCTTAAGATCTCAAATTCTTGAAAAAAGTCATCTATCTTTCCTATATGCCTTAATTCCTCTATCTTCTTCAATGCCTCATGAGCTAGTTCATCTATATGAAAATAGCTTTTGATAACATGAGTAAGTTTCCCTTAGTCAGGCCATATGTTCTTCTCCAGGCATTCTTTCAATATTACCTAAGTGAAACCAGCCACTTTTTCTTCCAACTATGACAGCACTGCTGCCACCATTACCCTATTATTCTTCCAGGGCTGCTCTTGATGCCAAACCCTGATTTTTGCCCACCATAGGCACCATTTTCTTCAGTCCCCATTCCATTTCCCAGAGTCTGCTACCTTTCTCCCAACTCCTCCTCTCAACTTCTTTAATAGCTCCACTACTCCTGTGTTATCTTTAGACATCTTGGCCTGTGGTTGCTAAAAAAATTCTGATGTCATGGGCTTGAAAAGACCACTTGACCACCCATGTGACCTCAAGCTCTGTGGATCCTGGGTTGAAATTGAGACTGTGGAATGAACATACATGGGTTTCTGAATGTCTGGACTTAATTCCTCTTTCTCCTCCTTTCTAACTCCATACTCTCCTTCTTCTGGATACAATATATTTGCTTAAGGGTCAGAGAATGTGGGGAGCTCTGTTATAAATGAACAGTTCAGATGCACAAGAGTCACATGCTCATTATGTGATCATGAGACTCCTATGCCAGATTGAGCCAAACCCTAGGCTATGGTTAGTTTTATTCAGAGTATTTCTCAACTAAAGAGTTAGCACAGGATTAGAAGTAATCTCAGATAATGGTATTTTCCAATCTAATCTAAATGACATCTGATCTTGGATCTAGATTGATGGATCTAATCTATGGCAGAGATTCAGATAGAATTTCCTTGGCCTTAAGGCTAAGGTGCTGTCTTTATATCTGTTGACCCTGCAGTCTTTCCTTTCATACTTAGACTTCTCTTCTATTCTACACCCTTGATACACATGGCCTTTTAGTCATACCTTTTACTCTTGCTCTATGTCCAGTTGCCTTTCTAGTATATATCCCTGGTACACTTCATGGTCTATGTACTACCCTAGATAGTATAAATAGGCCATTCATGTAGCTCTAAGCTTCCCAGCTTTAAGCACTTGTTTATTTAGTTATCCAGGCATTTCAATAAACATTCAGTGTTTGGACTTTACTCCTCTAACTTAGCTACCCAGAGTACTTCCCTTCTCTAAGTCCTGTGCCACATTTAGGATCAGGCATTTATCCATATTATTCTTTATTCTTTATTCAATATCAACATCAACATTAGCACAACTCCAAGGCACATCAGATTAGGGTTATAGGCTCATCTGCACAGTGTGCCATATCACCACCATAACAAGCTCCAGTGGTTCTGAAACTTCTTTTGGAAACTCTAAGTACTAATGAAGGTCTTAGCAAATGGTATCTATCTAATGTTACTACTTTGCAGTCTCTAGCCTTCTTGGCAGCAAAGTCTATGGTTGTCTGACAATCAAAGTTGTCAAATCTCTTCTAAAAATCTTCTCTCTTGTTATCATCTCTGTCAAATCCTAGGATTGCTTTGTCTACTAGATTAATGAGAGTTTCTGCTACTGGAGTGCTAATAGTATCTAGTCTTGCACAAGTAAGACACCATCTTGGTGCAAACTTCTTTAAGTGCTTCTAAGGCCTGAGGGCACTCTTCTACTACTGCTGATGGAGGCTTTGAACTTAGAGCCAACAAACTAGGCAAGGATAGCAAAGAAAGGCTTGAACTTGTGAAAGCAATGGAAAGCTCAAGTGCACAAGACTGGGGATCAACCAGTCTAGCACCTCTCCTTTATATAGATTACAGAAATGCACACAGATCATGTAAGATGGACTGGCTCTAAAGTATTGTACAGTAAGCCAATCAATAGCAATAAAGGAGCAGGAATCTAGAAATACATGTAGTATACATGAGATATAATGTCATGGTCTAGATCAGTCTAGACCTGTGATAATGTGATAATGTGAAGAGGTGTCATGTGATGTGACAATGTGAAGAGTTGGTAAAGGATTAGAAATACAGTGAAAATAAAATAAAATAATAACAAGTACTGCATTTCATATACTTATAGCCTAGCATGATAATTAGTGATTATTAATAGCCATTGCATTTAGTGCAAAACATGCAAACATTAGGTCAGTTTTTTAAGTTACTATATATATCTGTATTTGTATCAACCAAAAATGGCTGGTATTCTATAATTGGATAAGATTTTAATTATTAGTTCAAAAGCTCAAAAACTCTTTCTATAATGTTGCTATTTCAATTTGACTATATCTCCACCAAAACTAAGCTTGATTTCCATGTCATATAATAGTATATGTTATTTACTGCCATTTATGTCATCATGAAAAGGGTTTTTGAAGTCACTGTATTTACATATGTATGTATGTTTGTAACATCAACAAAGCCAAATATAGCTTGATATAATAGATATTTCAATCTTCAAATCAAAAGTACAAAAACTGGCCCAATAAGGTATTCATCTTGTAATGGTCATATCTTGGCAGAATCTGAATGGAATTACATATTAAATAGAGCAACATTGTAGCCAAGGGTTCCTACTACAATTCATTCCACCAAAGCAAAGTGTAATTAGTTCATGTGATTGCAGTACATTTCATGCATCAGATTGGAGCTAAATATTAGGCTAATTTTTAAAGTCACTGTATATTTTGTACAAAGTCAAAAATTTATTTCAATGAGTTGTCATTTTACCAAAATATAACCAATTGCTTTAATTCTTAAACTAATAGAAATCCATGAGCAAGCACTTCATTTCATATACTTATAATCTAGAATAATAATTAAATACTATTAAAAACCATTGCAGTTAGTACAAAACATGCAAATATTGGAATAATCTTTTAAGCCACTGTAAACACATATAAATTAGATATGCAGACAATAAAACTAAATTCAGTTAGTATGGACTTAAACTTTCAATACCAGAAATAACTGAACTGGTACAAATCCTAGAGTACTTTTCAAAGAGGCCAGATATAATGCTTTAGCTCTTTAGTGACAAATCCTGTGAATTATTTGATATAAATAGTGTTGTGCACTCAATTGCACAACTGTTCTACCATATCTTTTTTTTATTTTTTATTAGTCTTATGATTACTGGCTAATATCTTACTTATTTACCCTATACTCTATTCTTTAACTTAGTTATAAGTTCTGCCTTATGTGGTAGCATGTCTTTGCTATTTATTCAGGTGTCTGCTGATAGCTGCTTGTGGATGGACATAGTGAAGTGACTGCATGGTGTGAGTGAAGGCATGTAGTGCTGTCCAGTTGCAATCTAAAGGAATCAAGCATTAGCTGTGTGAAAGGACTAGGAAGCCTTACATGTAGCTGGTCATGGTGCAACTCTAGACAATCACAACAATGATAGTAGTCAAGGTGGCCCTGTGAGAGGATGGTAATGTCCCTCTGTGGAGTTGTTCAGGAGTAAAGGGTGAGTAAAAGTAAAAAAGCTCACAAGAAGTGATGAGTATCTGACTAGTGGATGTAGTGGTAAGAGGTAGAGAGTCCAGCTACACCACCACTCAGGAAAAGACTCTATTCTATCCCTACATAATCTACTGCAAGATAGACTCCCCATCTTTGCTATTTATTTAGATGTCTGCTGATAGCTGCTTGTAAATGGACATAGTGAAGTGACTGCATGGTGTGGGTAAAGGTGCATAGCACCATCTGGTCATGATCTAAAGGAGTTGAGCATTAGCTGCATTTCCCACTGTTTAGAAAGTCCTAATGCAACAGAGTGGATGCTCATCTTTCAAGCTATAGGAGGGACATGACTCACTTCACTGGAATCAGCAGACAGGTGGCATGGTGATGTGTATGATCGCAGTGGCTATGTCAGGCAGTAAGGCTTGAATATATGGGGCCAGTATCTGATTGTGCTTTCTCAGATAAGCCTAGAAGGCATTATTGGCCCAGCAGCCTTTGACCTTCATCATGTCAAAGGGTACCCCACAGAATAGATACTCCAGGGTGGCACCTATGCAGATGCTGTGTCCTGTGATTGGGCCTATCCTGGCAGCTCTTGCCAGTTTACTGAGCTGGTTGAGGAAAATTTGGCATGTGAGCAGTCTATGTCCATCTTTCCAGTGAAATGCAAAAAGGGGACCAGAACTGGGTGAGCTATTGAGTTAAATGTGGTGGTTGAAGGCAGTCAGTGAATCTGTGGAGCCATTCTGGCATGCCCAGTGGACCTCCTCCCCTTGGAGGCTGGACTTGGTGCAGGAAAGTGTAAAGATCCTGATATGGAGTCCATTGCAGTTGATTTTGTCTCACATATTGGCTGGGGTAATGTGATTGGTCAGGTCAAATGAGCTATGGAGGTGTGATATGGTAAATTCACCTACCTGTTACAGTGTCGATCTCTGAATGACCCATCCTAACCCTAAACAGTCTGCCTTAAGAGGGTGCATTGGTTTCATTGTCGGATTTGATAGGAATAGAATAGGAATGATGTAGTGGACTCAGGGTAGCAAGGCCTGAGGAGCCATTACCACAAGTTAGGAGGAAGAGAACTGTATTGAAGAAGGTATGGTTTTGATATAAGGATAACAGGTGATTAAGGCTGGGGAACCTTAACCAAGGAACTACCTACTATATATACCTAGCAATATGTGCACAGACCAACCTAGTCTCTTCAGCATATTATCATAAATAGGAATAGGGCATAGGGCAAGGGTAAAGGGTATGACCAATGGGCCATGTGGATAAGGGGTATAGAATGGAGAGGCTATATAGAATGGAAGGTAAGGGTTCAGGGTAAGCAGAGATCAAACCATGCCCTCAATCATGAGGTCAAAGAGATCCCATCTAGAGATCTGTCACAAATCAGATCTGACCCTCATCTAGATCCAGATCCAGATTCATCAGAGATTAGATCGGGAGATGCATCTATCATCTGAGATACTAGATCCAACCATAAGCTGTGCCCAAACCCAAGGGGAACTCTGAATAAACAACTTAACCATATCCTAGGGTTTATCCTTGTTTGGCAATAAAGTCTCATGATCACATGCTTGTCATGTGACTCTTCTGCTAGCAAATGTTATGTTCGTAACACTACCTGCATAGCAGAGTAAAAGAGAGTGGTGAAATAAATGAAGAAAGCTACCTCAAGTGGGTCAGTATCATTGACTTTCCTCTTGATAGTGGCCATCATGTCTATCATTATCAGTAGTCATTTAACTTACTTTGTAAAAGGTGGGGCTAACCTTGTTGTGCTCCTCACCATGGTATGGATCTGGTTTTTGTGCAGATCCCAGGGGAGGCTATATAGTATGTGCCATGCCTTGATGCTGTGTAAGTAGTTGTGTATTGCAGAGGCCAAGTATGAGCTGGCTAGAGTGGATATGAAGGAGGATATTAGACTATTGGATGCTGGGGCCCAGTTAGCCTTGGGAATTTCTCTGAAGTTGCAGAAAACCTGGTAAATGAGTAGTCCTGCCCCATAAGACATGTGGATGCTATCAGCCCAGCCATGTAGCATTACTGTCTTAACTCAGCTCTGTAGTATCTGGATAGCAGGCAGTGAGAATGGAGATAAAGTATTTGGGTGGAGGATCCACTTCTCTAGATGATCTTTGACTGGGCATGACAGCCACAGCTCAAAAGGGTAGGGGATGAGATTTGACAGGTATGTGGAGGTGGTGGTGCTGGCAGGGTTGTGGTCAGGTATAGAGGCATTATGGTGGGTCCATGCCTCATGTGGATGGGTGGTGTTACATTTTTCTCTTTTCTTTTCTCTTTCATCTCTCTTCTCATCTTAGCTTCTGCTCTTCATGCACCTTGGGTGCTTTCTTGTTCACTTTCAATTGTAGATTCCGCTCTTCTCACACTCTAGCCTAGCCTAGATCATCTTCTTGTTATGCCCTTTGCCCAGGCCTTCTATCTTTTAAATCAGCTGACTCATAATTGTTTCATTACTTTCCATCCATTTCTACATGGATACCCTACTCATCATTTGTCAGCATGATTACTTAGCCTATCTCCACCTGAACCTTATTCAGTTGTACTATAAAGTAGCATACTTCCTGTTCTCTCTCTCTTTATGCTACTTCTACCTTGTGATCACCTCACAGTTCTCATACCTCCACTTATCCTTGTACTTACATATCTGGAATCCACTATTTGTGTCCTGGCACTTAACCAGAGGATCATCAGTGTCTGATCTCAGCACACCCCTGGGAGTGTAGCTGGTACCACTTGAGCACAACACTTTGTTTGTTGCTCTCCACTCATCTTGAGACTTACCTTCAGTTTGCCTCTCCCACTTTCTCCACAGCAAGGTCTACACCTGTCCCTACCCAGGCCTAGCATAACAAAAGAAGTAGCATATTCTACTTGTGGCTATCATTGCTATAGTCTGCTCCCACCATTCCACTCAAACAACCTTCACTATTTGATTTCCTCTGGAGTGAGCCTCATACCTCTACCTCAGACCCTCTCAAGTCCACTTCAGAACCTGAGAACCCCTCCTCTCCAGATCACTCTTCTACACTAGAAGACACACTCATGGACATCCTTGTCCCCTTCCAAGAAGAAGTACAAGAAGACCATGACCTTGCTCACAAACTCTCTTCTTCCTTGCAGATTCCCCAAGCCCAGACACCACCATCCCCTACTTCCATCTGATACTGACCCACATTTACCCTCCCCCAATCTTCTCCACCTGTCATCATGTCTGGCTCCTCCACCTCCACCACTAAGCCTATGGAACTTCATCTTGGTGCCCCTGAGTACTTTGATGGTGATTGATCCAAGGTCAAGAACTGGCTGGACACAGTCCAGTTCTACCTCTTTGTTAACAGCACAGTCTACAACTCTGATGAGAAGAAGATTGCTTTTGCCCTTTCATTTATGACAAAAGGGCCAGCACTGTTATGGGCTGCAATATACCAGAAGAAATGTATCTCCAGCATGACCATTACCATGGAGAAGTTCACTAACTTCATCTCCACATTCCTGAAAGTTTTCCAACAGCAGGATATGGTTAACACTGCCATTTATTGATTGGCAAACACATAGATGAAGCAGGGAAAGAAAGGCAAATGGATGCCTTCCCTCACTGAATATACTGCTGAGTTCCAGAACCACATTGTTACCACTAAGATCACTGATGACAATGTTCTTATTGGATACTTTGAAACAGAACTCATGTCCTACCTCTCCTGTCATATTTACAACCTGAATACAATCCCCTCTACTATTGCTGAGTGGTACACCAAGGCCACTCACTTTCAAGGAACTATGGAGCATGCCTGCTCTATAGAACAATGGTGAAAGAATCCTCATGTGTTCACTTGGACTCCCATGCCCCCCTCTGCTACATTCAAACCAGAAAAAGATCTGAATGTAATGGACATTAATGCCATAAAGAAGGGCTGTCTTACTGAAGCCAGAAGGGCCATCTGCATCAAGAATAGGCTTTGTGTCAGATGCTGGAAACCTGGTCATATCAACACCACCTGCCCCAATTTCCCCACTTCTTCCCCCTCCACTACTGCCACCAAGGAAACCCCTTGTGTCAAGACAGTCTCTGCCAAAGAACTGATGATAAAGATAGAGGAGGTTAGTGATAATGAATCTAATGATGGGGTGGCAAGAGTAGTAGCAAAGACAGAATGGAAGAAGAAGATGGAAAGGCAGGGTTTTTAAAATGGAGTATCTTCCCTATGTGTTACAATTCCTCTTTTCTTCTTCTTTTTCTCTTTTCTCTTGCCATAGCTTCAGCTCTTCTTGCACCTCAGGTGCTCTCTTGTTCACTTGTCACTATAGATTCTGCTCTTCTTGCACTCTAGCCTTGTCTAGACTGCTCTCTTGTTATGCCCTTTGCCCAGGCCTTCTATCTTTTAATCAGCTGACTCATAATCATTCCATCTCTTTCCATCTGTTTCCACACAGATACCTTACTCATCATTCGTCAGCATGATTACTCACTTTGTCTCCACTTTAACTCTGTTAGCTGTATTATAAAGTAGCATACTTCCTGTTCTCTTGTTCCTCACACTACTTCTACCTTGTGATTACCTCACAAGTCCTCGCATCTCCACTATTCCTTGTACCTATGTACCTGGAATCCATTGATTGTGTCCTGGCACTTAT
>JBBPKN010001081.1:0-21758 GCA_038089275.1 Pulveroboletus cf. rosaemariae | reverse complement strand
ATTCGAATTTGACATCTTTTTTCATGAGAGAATTAAGAGGTCGGGCGATATCGGCAAAGTTGGGGACAAATCTCCGGTAATAATTTGCAAGTCCTAGAAAAGCTTGCACTTGTTTGACCGTTCTAGGAATAGGCCAATTGCGAACGGCACTTGTTTTGTTAAGTTGCATCTGTACCCCCTTTTTAGATACAACCATTCCTAGATAATCCACTTGGTCTTGTGTGAAGTGACACTTTGATGGTTTGAGGAAAAGGTCGTTGTCACAAAGACGACCTAGTACTTCTGCTACGATTTCCAGATGTTGATTCCGGTTTTTTCCTTTTGTGAAGATCATAATGTCATCGATGTATATGATGACATGCTCCCACATATCGTGGAAAATATTGTTGACCATAGCCTGAAAAGTTCCGGGTGAGTTGCACATACCAAAATACATCACCAAAGGTTCGTAGGCCCCTATAGGAGTGGTGAATGCTCCTTTCCATTCATCTCCTTCCTTCATTCGGATATTGTTATATCCCCAACGTAAGTCCAGTGTTGTGAACATGTCGGCTCCATTTAACCTATCAATCAGTGTCGATATGAGCAGTAATGGATAATTGTTTTTCACTGTATGTTCATTAAGATATCGATAATCGATGACCATATGTTTACCACCATCTTTCTTTCCAATGAAGAATACTGGAGATGTTTGAGGGGATTTTGAAGATTGAATATATCCTTTCTTCATTTCTTTGTTGACAAATTCCCGTACTTCTTTCATTTCTTCATTTGAAAGTGGGATAATGCGACCCTTCTTTGGAACGAAATCTTCTTTAAGATCTACTGCATGATCCCATGGTTTTCGAGTGGGCATGTGTTCCGATTCATGCTGAGAAAAAACAGGTAAGAACTCCCACAATTCTTTTGGTACTTCTTTTTGTAACTGTGTTTGTTCTTCAGCAGTCACCTTTCTTGCCATTATATGTGACTCGCAATCTGCCGTGCACCTAGAGAAATTAATTGTTTTCTTTACCCAATCAATCTCTGGGTTATGCCTTGTAAACCAATCGAAACCTATAAGAAGGTCAAGTGGTCCTAATGATGAAATGTAAGCAACGGTTCTTTCCCGATGCCATTTTCCGTTATGTCCTTTAATTGCTATATAAATTATCACGTAAGTCGTTATTTTACCAATTGATCCTTCCGTTTCATCTGCATTAAATACAGTTAGCGGTCTTGGCATACTCTTTTCATGTAGTCCGTGTTTCCACACGAACTTTTGATCTATAAATGTTACCGAGGCTCCTGAGTCAATAATAGCAAAAGTTAGTCCACATGATTCCATTTTTAATCCTTTTTTCCCTTTTACTTCACCGTCGATCTTTACACTTACACCTAGTTCATCTCGTTGTTTCCTATTAAATAGTTTTGCTAGATCTTTACGCTCTTCACTTCCTATTGCAAACAATTGTCCATTAGTTTCTTCAGATGGAATTAAGCACCCTATGTCCGGGGCCACGCTCGAAAGAGACGCCATCACGGATGGAATGGAATTCCATTTCATAGTAGACAAATTGAACGAATCAGGAAGATAAAGTGATTTACATACTGGGACGCTTGACTCCAGCTGATCAAGTTCCCTCATCCTTTTCCCGCCTCTTTTTGTTTCTTTTCTGTTTCGAAAAGATCCTGAAAGTAAGCTCGTGCCTCCTCCATACTTCCCCATGAGGCTGCTGGTATCTCCTGGAATCTGGCTGCGTCAGCCATATTATATACTGGCCCTATTCCAATTGGCTCCGCTGATTGCCATCCTTCTTTGTCAGGTGGCGAGAATTCTCCAAATTTGACAGGCTGTACATATTGGGCCTGTGCTCCTTGTTGTCACTGCTGTGGCGACTGCTGTTGACTTCGTCCAAAATTGTTTGATGGCCTAGGAGCTGCGGGATTGTATTGTCCTCGGCAGTCCCGAGCCATGTGACCTGGCTTTCCACACTTGAAGCAGGTGCGGACCGGCGTATTCACCGTTGCCGCTCCCTGCCTATCAACATTCATTGGAGCCCCCCTGCCTGGCTGGATCCCTGTATTAGTGAATCAAGGGGTTGGAGTAAAATTATTAGAGGGGGGTCCTCTTGGTGGGGGAAACCGTCCTTGAAATCGGGGAGCTGAGCGCTCTACCGCCATGCACTCGAAGCCTCTCCCTATTGTCCGCATCTGTTCAACTAAATCAAAGAAGTCTTCCTTGATTCCTTGCATTATCGCCTGTTGGTAAACCCGACAATGAACTTGTTCTCTGAGCATCTTTGCAGCATGCTCAAAAGACACCCCCGCATCCTTCCGCAACACCTCGAATGCCTGTAAATAATCATCAATGGAATTTCCATGACGAAGTCCTTCCAATTTCTTCATGGCGTCATGTGCCATCTCCTGAATCCTAAAATAGGACCGCATCTCCATTGCGATCCCTCTGAAATCTGGCCATGCACTATCTCCTTTTCGTAATCCTTGGCCATCGTATTCGCCCTCCGCATTGATGTATTTCTCTAAGGTGATCTGGGCGAAACCTTCTGCCCTACCTTCCAACCTTGACAAAACTGCGGCACATTGCTGTCTGTTAGATTTCCATTCTTGCTCCACCACCCATATTGATAGAAGAGCAAACCACTTGCACCATTTGGCCTTATCACCATTCCAGGTGCCAGGGTCCCAAATCTTCCTTGACCCTCCCATCTTGGTAAACTCTTCGGCCAGCTGCCGCATCATATCTCCACTGTCCATGTTCCCACTCATCCCAAAGGTCATTATAGGGGTCAAGGGCCGGAAGAGGGGGAGCTGGTGAGACAGGCCTGGGGAAGGTAGGTGGGGTTGTTCTAATAGGATCGATCCTAGCTCTATGTCGTTGTTCTCGGGTGACGCTGACGAGCTGTCTGGTCCTTGATACTGCGGTTGGTTGAATGGGGCGGACACGTTGGGCTAGTGTCTGTGGGAGGCGGTTTACTGCTTTAAGGGAATGAGAAGGGCGAAGCGACTTTAATCGATCTGATGCTGCTATCTTCCTGTCTCTTCCTTTCTGAGCCACAAAATCTTTCTGCATCTGACTGTCGAACTCGTCAAATCTCCTTTGGAACGAGAGTCTTCCAAACTCGTCGTCTTCAAAACCAAAGGATGCTTCAATGATAAACTCCATAAGCTTCTCTTCGTGTCCCCAGGGGAACTTTCTGCGCATTTGATAACTTTCTGAAATACTTCTCTGTAAGCCCAAGACTAGTATGAAGTCTTGAGCAAGTGTTATATTCGATAACTTCTGAGTGCTGCTGGTAACCCTAATCTGGGGCTTGCTGACGATCACCGATAGCGGCCACAAGAATCAAGAGAAAATGAGATGATAATGGAAACGAGGAGTACGAGTGAATACACTGCACAGAAGGTACAAGTGCTCAAGACTGGGGAGTCTTGAGACGATATGCTACAGTTTATATACCTTAGCTACATGCGCATGGACCAAGACCCTGATGGGAATATTCCCATGGACCCTGGA
Organism: Pulveroboletus cf. rosaemariae; assembly: GCA_038089275.1. Lineage (NCBI taxonomy): Eukaryota > Fungi > Basidiomycota > Agaricomycetes > Boletales > Boletaceae > Pulveroboletus > Pulveroboletus cf. rosaemariae. The sequence continues at coordinate 18,241 of JBBPKN010001081.1, read as the reverse complement.
TGGCGATCAAAAAGAAGAGAAGCATCCGTGAGAATAGCCAATGGCTGAAAAGGAGCGGAGCTTCTGAAATGGAAGACAGACGGAAATGAAAAAGGGCTAAAAGACATGAGGCTAACCCTATGCCCTGGGTCTAGACCAGTCATGTGACCCGTCACGTGCCTTGATAAGATAAAAGATTAGATAACCATGTGGTGAAGATAAGATAAGGTCACGTGATCAAAGTTTGAAAAATCGGACTATAACAGTATTTGTCAATTGAAGAGGTGTATTTCAACCCCTCTAGTTTCTTTAATGCTTCATGTGTTAGCTCATCAATGTGGAAGTAGTTTTGGAGCTCAATTGTGATGCCTGTGAAATCTGGCCATGCTGCCAGTCCCATCATCTCCCTTGCACCTTCTGCATTTAACCTGTACTCAGTTTCGGCATCCTGAAACCTTTCCAAAGTTATCTGTGCAAATTCCTCTGCTCTCCCTTTCAGTCTAGATAGGACTGCTGTGGTCAACTCTTGGTTGTTCCTTCACCTTTGCTCATCTACCCAGACCAAAAGGGAGGCATACCATTTTCTCCACTTTTTCTTGTCTCCTGCCCACTTCCCTGGATCACTAATTTTCTTTGATCCTCCCATCTTGGTAAGTTCTTCTACCAGTAATTTCATCATATTTCCAGTATCCGAACTCATATTTGTCCCACTCATAGTATGGGTTGATCACTGGGAGGGGTGCTGGGGTCTGCTGTACAGGGTTGGAGTATACCTCAGCTGGGGTACTGGATCAGGTTGCTGCTGGGGTTGCTGGGATAAGATTAACCCTAGCTCAGTTGATTCGGGCTCATTGGATGAGCTTGCATATGGGTCAAAGTTTGACAGGATTGGTTATGGTGGTGGGAACTCAGGATATGGTTTTTAAACTCCTAGATGGTCTAAGTGAGCAGAGTCGATTTAAAGTGGCTACTTTCTGGTCCCTTCCTCTTTTAGCAATAAAATCCTTTTGAGTTTGTTTGTCGAACTTATTGAATCTGGTCTGGAAAGAAAGTCTTCCTAACTTGTCATCCTCAAAACTCATTACTGCTTCAAATACGAAGTCCTTTAACTGTTCTTCGTGTCCCCAGACATATGCTTTCTTCATCAAAACATTTTGAGCCCTTGACTAGGTATTCATAGTCTTGAGCAAGTATTATACATGATATTGAATGGTGTGCAGATGAGCGATCTAACCCTAGTGAAGGGCTTCAGTGTTGGTATCAATGTGGTGAGAGTGAAATCAAAAGAGTATATGAGTAAACACTGTACTAGATGATACAAGTGCTCAAGACTGGGGCTTGAGTCATGCTAAGGCTACAGTATTTATATAGTACAGAATGGCACATGGACCAAGATCCTGATGGGAGAATTCCCACAGACCCTGAGGCACCATCAAATGGAAGAGAAGCATTCATGAGAATAGCCAATCGGCTAAAAGGAACAATGCTTCTAGAATGAAAAAGAGACAGAAATGAAAAGCAGGCTGAAGACATGAGGCTAACCCTATGCCCTGGGTCTAGACCTGTCATGTGACCCGTCATGTGCCTAGATAAGATAAAAGATTAGATAACCATGTGGAAAGATAAGATAAGGTCACATGATTGAAAAGTGAAAAAATGCGGACTATAACAAGTATTGAAGCTCATCAAATAAGGACATCAGGAATGAAATATATCTTTAATATTTCTGTCTCTATCTGCTTTATTAGAATCTCACCCAACTCTGATTTAGCTCCAACCTCTAGCCACATGATAAACTATCTCACTGGCAATCAGCATGTTTCAGTTCCCTTTGGAGATAAAAAACCTTCCTCAATTCTGTTCCTTTCCTGCCCTAGATCTGACCCTTCTGACATTTGTCTTAAATTCTTTGTTTGACTACTGGGCTCTAGTCTAATTTCTGATCTTCTCTCTGGTAATCATTCTGAAGCCCCATGGTCTCTTCACTTCTACCCCCTTCATTTCTTTTCAGTTTCTCTGACACTATGTCAGAATTGCCCATTTTGACATCAGTCTCTAATCTTGTCCCTCTAGGGAATTCAGTTAATTCTTCTGTTCCCTTCTTGATTGTTCTTTTGTTTTCTATATCACCTTATGACTAACCAAGGCACCACTTGCCTGGTTATGAGATTTCATCTTAACAGGTTATTGTGATTTGCAGAAACCTTACTTTCCAGACTTACTCCATATTTGCTCTGAAATTGTTCACTCAAGGCTTGAAGCCTTTACTTCAGTAGTTATTGATGCCCCTTTTTGTATTCTAATTCCTGGCCCCCTGGGTCATTTCCAAATCCCAACCTCTGTTATAAAGACAAACTAGAGTAACTACTACTCTACTCTAGTACCATTATATCTTTGTCTTCTTTCCTCCCCACTTTCTCCCAGACCCCCATCCTAAGTTCTGCCACCTCTCCTGCCACCTCTTTCTCTTTACTGTCCTCTGGCCCACTTTCTGCATCCTCTCTACTCACCCTCCACATAGGATTGAGGATATCAACCAGCTGCACTAGCAGCTGGTTCTTTTTCCTCATCTCCCATACCATCCAGCTCCCCACCTCCCATATGGTTGCCACTAGCAGGTGATAGCCCTCTGCCACCTGCTCAGTGCTGCCTTCTGCTCCTTCTGAGCAAGCCCTCTTTTCAGGCCACTCCTCCTCCACATCTCTCTGTTGCCATTTCCACACTGGCTTCTTCTTCCCTGGGCATTTACACCTCACCTTGGCCTCTTGGCAGGCCAAGCACAATGTGGACTTCCCCATGCCCACCTTGCACTCCAATTTCCTATCCTTGCATCTCTGGCATGCTGGTGCCTCCTCTACTCTCTGCTTTCCTTTGTCATTGCTAGGCTCCACTTGGGCCTGCACTTGTGCCAGCTAATAATCTTCAGTTATTCTACTCTCAGGTGAATAACCATGGTACTCACCTTTTCTTGGGCAGCCACCTCTGCCACCTGCCAGGCCCTCTTGACCTCCTCAGCCTGCCTTCAGGTAGCCTCCTCCACCACTTTCTGGGCATCTTCCACTCTTCTCTGTTCTTCTTCTTTCCTTGCCTTCATATATCTCTTGTGCTTGGCATATTTGGCATTGCTCAATGCCTTGTCATTGTCAGCACATTCTGTGATGTGTTCTTTGGCCCAGATCATAATGCTGTCAAATGTTGTCATGTTGTTGTAATAAAGAAAGAACAAGCTACCATAAGGTCCCTGTTTTTATTCATGAGTGAGCCAAGAAACTCCACTCTTCCACCCCATTGTCACTAAACAAGGTCACATGCTCATCACCTCCACAATCCTCCACTCTACCCCCAATGATACTAAACATGAAATCACATGCCCATTACCACACTATCTCAGATCATGTGTCTGTACCCTCTGCACCCTGGGCCAATGGCCTTCAAGGGTTCAGGCCTAAGGGGGGGATACTGTTATATTCCATATCTCTGACCCAATTTCAACCCCATCCTGACCCAGCTTATGACTGGTCCTCATACCCAGTAAGCTACTCTAGCCCTCTGACTCCCCTTCAGGCAACTCCAGCCCTTTGTCACCATTCCAGTCCACCCCAACTATGCATATATGCTTCCCCAGCCCTCTGCTCCTGCTCTACCCTATTCTATTTTCAGTTCTATTTCAGTTCCAGTTAAGTACTACCTTAGTTCAATTTCATCATCTCTGGACTGTTCCAGTATAACTCTGTTGCTGTTCCTACTCTTAGTTACTGTTACCATCATTGTCACTATTCCTGTTCCATTCCTGTTCCTTACTTCCCCTTGTTTTATCCTGTCACCCTTCAGTTTCAGTCTGACATGATTGGACATTGTCTTCTCTAACATCTCCATTTATTCCTTAGATATTTAGACATTTGCTTCACTTCTGAGTTTGCACCTGTCTCACTTCACTACACTTCTAGAAAGTTCTACCTCTCTGAGGTATAAGTACTGTAGTTTTGTATCTTGTACCTCAGTAGGAATATTGACAGAAACACCCTCTTGTTGTCATCATTACTCTGCTTAAGCCCTTGGGCTCACTCCAATCCTCTGGGTTACTCCAGAAAATCTCTGGGACCAAGTGATATCCTTGAAGGAGTCATAAGATCCCACCCCATGACTAGGCTTGACTCTTCTCATCCTGCCTATCCCTCTTGTTGAGCACCAAGACAGTCCTCTTCCTCACCTCTGACATCTATGTAAATCAGAACACTGGAAAGTGCAAGGGCACATCACATAAGGTAAAGACAAGTCCCATTTGATCAACAAAATCCTTTCTAGATCCCTCCAGAGCCCTCCATAGTTATGACCTTCCTTTAGTATCAAGAGTTTTATTTAGAAAGGAACTGGTTTTAACAATCTCCATATATACTGTCTTTTGGGAGCTCTTATACTTTCAAAGATCAATGTTCTTATATCTATTATAGGGGCCTTGAATATATTTGAATCCTGTTATAAAATTGCAACATACTCCAGATATACTCTGGATAACTCTGAAGTGGATGGGGCTTGGCTTTATCTTATGTGGTGCACTCTTATGCTAGTACTGGATGCCCCAATTTATGAAGGGGTCAGAAACTATTGGAGGTCTGGGATAGGCTGTAGGGCTTTTCCCAACAAGAGGTATGATGTTAAGTTGTGGAGTAAGTTGTGAGACTTAGTGTAGGGTATGACATCAAGTTGTGAGGCAGGAGGGGGTCTAAGGGGATTGTAATGTCATGTTATGGTGTCATATCCCATGCCAATGGGCCAACTCTGCTATGTCTCTGGTGCAACTCCAGTTGCTTTCATGCTTTAAACTGTGTATTTCCTAGTTCCCTTTACCTCCATCTTTTCCTATTTAATGATTGTTTCCAACTTTACCTACACTAACTCCATACCATTCTGATACAACTCCATAGTTCCTCTGATCTCACTTCCTGTTCCTGTTCCTTTCTGCCTTGCTTCTCCCTGTCATCATTTAATTTCAGTTTGACATTATTCAATGTTGTCTCCTCTGACATCTCCATTCATATCCAGAATGCATTGGTATCTGATTTGCTTATGAGACAACTCCTTTCATATCTCCATTCCCTCCTTAGATAATTTGCCTCTCTGAGGTATAAGTACTGCAGCTCTGTATCTTGTACTTTAGTTTGAATATTAACTATAACACAACATTACAATTCCCTTAGACCCCCTCCTGCCTCATGACTTGACATTATACCCTACACTAAGTCTCACAACTTACTTCATGACTTGACATTGTGCCTCTTGTTGGGAAAAGCTTATGGCCTATCCCAGAGCTCTGATAGTTTCCAACCTCTCCATAAATTGGGACACCCAGTACTAGCATAAGGGTGCATTACATAAGATGAAGCTAAGCCCCATCCACTCCAGAGTTATCCAGAGTACCCCTGAAGTACATTGCAATTTTATAACAGTATATTCAAACTCCTGCTTGTATTGGTACTGCTATCATGTCTATTCATGTAACTAGAGCTCACACTTGTGCTGTTCTTGATCAGTTCAAGAGTTTCTCTGCCTGCTATGCCCCAGGCTTGGCCTCACAGGCTCCTGCTCCCTCCCACTCATCCACATCTAGTGCTCCAGTTGATGAAGCCCCTGATGGTTCCAAGATTCCCTATCCTTCCAATACCCCTGACAACTATGGTGCCCAGCCAGGAATACCAGATAACTCCAGAGATGACCCCTCCAATAAGTATTCCAATATTCTGGAGGATAACTCCAAATCTTTCCCAGACCTGAAATCTATTCCCATTCACCATGATACTATCACCAATCTCACTAGCACCATTTGCAGATTAGCTTGCTCTTCCCATCATACCTCTGAAACATTGCAGCATATCAAAGTACATGAACCAGACCAGTTCAATGGAACTAATCCCTGGAAGCTCCACATTTTTTTGATGCAATGCAAATTAAACTTCCAGGATTGTCCCAAAGCCTTTGCCAATAACTGAGCCAAGGTTACTTATGCTCAGTTCTACCTTAAAGGCATGGCATTGGAATGGTTCAAGCCTGACCTCCTTCTTACTGAAGACCCTGATCTCCATCCCTTATGGATGGATGATTATAAGGAGTTCATTTAGGAACTCTGGACCAACTTTGGACCCCATGACCCAGTTAGAGATACAGAGCACCAGTTAGACCAGTTGACTATGAAGAATGGTCAATAAATCAACAAATATATAGTTGAGTTTAACAGAATTGCATCTCAAGTCTGGGGCTACAGAGAAGGTGCCCTCCACCACCACTTCTATAATGGTCTCCCAGACTGCATTAAAGATGACCTTTTCCAGGTCAGCAAGCCCCTGACCCTCATTGAGCTGCACCAGCTGGCTCAGACCATTGATGCTCATTACTGGGAGTGCAAATCCAAAATTAGCCAACAAGGAAAGTTGTCTCACCCATCCAAATCATCTGATAAACCCTCTGTACCCTCCACTTTGACCTCTGGCCCTAATGAATCAAAGAACAAGTCAGCTAGTTCCTCTGGCTTCTCCAAGTCATCCACTCTCCAGAAGCAGGACTTATCATCCAAGCTTGGTAAGGACAGTAAGCTCACTGCTGAAGAACACAAGCATTGACTGGAGAATCACCTCTGTTTGTTCTGTGGTATCACTGGGCATATAGCAAAGAACTGCCCCAAGTCTTCCTCCAAGGCAGCCAAAGCTCACACTGCCAAAACCTCTGCTCCAGAAACCAAACCAGAGGCTTCTACCTCAGAGGCAAAAAAATAGTCCACAGCCTCTGTGACTCCATACAGGCTGGAGGTTAGACTTAACACATCTGTTCTTTTAGATAATGCTTCATTTATTCCTCTTGTCACCCTTGTTTCACACAAAATTCCTCTGTTTTCTGCCCTGATTGACTCTAGTTCTTCAGATTGCTTCATAGATACCAAGTTAGTCAGTACCTACAATCTCCCAACTTATTTCATTCCTCCATTGCAGCTCCAATTTTTTGATGGCTCTTCCAATTCTATGATTATGAATGCCATTGATCTTTCTGTTTGTTTTGAAACTGGTGATATCACTCTGATGACATTTTATGTTACTCTGTTGAATGAATCTAGTTCTCTTGTTCTAGGACACAACTGGCTTGCCCACTATAATCCATTGATTAACTGGGTATCAAGTCATATCTTATTCCAATTATCTGAATCAAACATGCCAACACCTCTGAGCTCATCTCTGCAGCTTCTGATTTCTCCAACCCAAGCTGACTCTGAATCTGATTTACCATGTTCCCCTGACTCCAAACCTCTGTCAATTGAGCTACTCAGCTCATTAGCATTTGCATGTGCCTGTAGCCTTGATGGCTCAGTCCCATTTTATCTGCAGCTCTGACCCCCAGAGAGTTATCTCTGTTCTACTTCCATTGCCCCTTCTTCAGCTGACCTTTCCAGCATTCCTCAGGAATACCATGACTTTGCTGATATGTTTAGCAAAAGCAAGGCATCTACTCTTGTCCCCCATTGCAAGTTTGATCTGAAGATCAATCTGGAAGAAGGCACCTCCCCACCTATCAGCACCACCTATTCCCTGTTACCCTCTGAGCTTGAAGCACTCAGGACTTTCCTAGATGAACATCTTGCTACTGGCTTTATCCGACCCTCTGCATCCACTCATGCTGCCCCTGTCCTCTTCATCTGAAAGAAGGATGGATCCCTCTGGTTGTGTGTAGATTTCTAAGAACTCAACAAGATCACAAAGAAAGACCACTACCCCCTTCCACACATCTCTGATCTTCTTGACACTCCAAGCTATACAACTATCTATACCAAACTCAACCTTAGACATGCTTATCATTTAGTTCACATTGCTGAGGGTGACAAGTGGAAAACCTCCTTCCATACATGCTATGGCTTATATGAGTGGCTTGTCATGCCATTTGGGCTCACCAATGCCCCTGCAGCTTTCCAGTGGTTTGTTAATTCTATCTTCACTGATCTTTTTAATGTTTCAGTGATTATTTATTTGGATGATATCCTAATTTTCTCCACTGACTGGACATCTCATATCAAGCATGTCTGAGAAGTCCTCTGCTGCCTCTGGAAACATGGCCTCTTTGCCAAACCCAAGAAATGTGAATTCCATACTGATTCCACTGAGTATCTTGGATACCAACTCTCCCCTTCAGGGCTTACTATGTTCCCTGAAAAGGTTTAATCCATTCTAGATTGGCCCAAGCCTCACAAAGTTTGAAATATTCAGTTTTTTCTTAGTTTTGCTAATTTCTACCACCACTTCATCTGGGGCTACTCTGACATCATCATTCCCCTGACTCACCTCTCCCACAAGTCTGCTCATTGGGATTTTGACACTTCTTGTTATGCTGCTTTCTAGCACCTCAAGGATGCTTTTACTTCTGCTTCTATTCTGATCCATTGGGTCCCTGATGCTCCTCTCATTGTTAAAACTTATGCTTTAGACTACATGATCACCAGAATCCTCTCACTCTGGTGCTCAGATGATGTAGTCTGCCCTGTTGCTTTCTATTTACATATGCTCACTGCACCTGAACTCAACTATGACACCCATGATAAGATGCTCCTCACTATTTTCACTGTGTTTATAACCTGGCATCATTACCTCAAAGGTTCTGGTTCTCTGGTGGATATCATTACTAATCACAAGAACCTGAAATACTTTGCTATATCTAAACTTCTGACCTGCCAGCAAGCCTGGTAGTTGAAGTTTCTTTCTCAGTTTCATCTAATCATCTGTTTTCACCCTGGTTATTTAGGTGCTAAACCTAATGCTTTAACTAGATGATGGGATGTCTATCCCAGAGAGGGGAATAGTGACTATGCTCTTATCAATCCACATAACTTCTGGCCCATGTTTACACAGGAGCAACTTGCTGCATTCCTCCAGGCTTCCTTCCTAGCATCTCTGGTATTCTGGTCTGCATCCCTCTTTGACATCGAAACCCTCCATCATAACATTCTCTCAGCACTCTCTTCTGATTCCACCACCTCTACCCACTTGTTTAGCACTCTCTTGTCTGACTTTTGTTGGTCTAGAGACCCAGAAGGCTTCTTGCATCTGGACAATCACATCTATATCTCCAACACCTCTGACATCTGCCTCCAGGTTCTCCACTACAAGCACAACCACCTCTTATCTGGACACTTCAGTCAGAATCAGATACTGGAGCTCATTTGCTGAGAATATACCTGGCCTGGCATTCAAGCATTCATCAAGGAGTACATTTCTTCATGTACAGCTTGCACCCATGCCAAGGTACCCCATCACAAACCCTATGGTTTTCTCAAGCAGCTCCCCATTCCAGAAAAACTATGGAATTCCATTTCTATAGATTTCATCAAACAGCTTCCAGCTTCCTCTGGTCACTCTGCCATCCTTGTTGTTGTAGATCATCTATCAAAGCAGTGCATCTTCATCCCTACAGATGACAAGGTAGTCTCCCCAGAGCTTGCTAAACTCTTCTTACTCTATGTTTTCTCCAAACACAGAGTTTCCTCCCACATCACCTCCAATCAAGGTTCTGAGTTTGTTTTCCATTTCTTTCATTTCCTGGGTCAAGCCCTCAATATCTGCCTTTACTTTACCTTCAGGTATCATCCAGAGGATGATGGTCAAATCAAGCAAATGAACCAAACCCTGGAGCAGTATCTACACATTTATTGTAACTATCAGCAGGACAACTGGTCTGAACTCCTGCCTCTCACAGAGTTTGCTTATAACAACATTCCTAATGCTACCACAGATGTTTTCCCTTTCTTTGCTAACAAGGGCTACCATCTGAATATCTTCATGCACCTGGACTGCAATTTCACCTCTAACTAAGCTCAAGAATATGCCATTGACCTTGACTCTCTCCACATCTTTCTTTATAAAGAAATAGCTGCCACCCAAGTCAGATACCAAGGATCTGCAGATGCCTGATGATCTCTGGTACCAGACTTTAAAGTAGATGACCAGGTATTTGTCAAGGCTAAGTACTTCAGGACTACACAGCCATCCAAGAAACTCACTGAAAAGAACTTAGGTTCTTATCCCATTATTGCTTAGGCAGGCTCACTATTCTTTATACACCATCTTCCAGAAAACATGAAGTCTGTTGACCCAGTCTTTTATGTTTCTCGACTTGAACCCTCTGTCCCCAACATGATCCCTGATTACATGCAACCACCCCCATCACCAGTCCAGATCAATGGTAAACTGGAGTTTGAGATCTCCAAAATCCTAGACTCAAAAATAGATTGTAGGCAAAGAAACTGCAAATTACTATATTTGGTTAGGTGATTAGGTTATGAGAATACTGATGAGGAGACCTTATGGCTCCTTGCCACTGTATTAGGTTATGCTTCAGAGATCATTGAGGAGTCTCATCTCCATTATCCAGACAAATCTGGGCCATCTTATGATTAATCAACTGAGTAGTGGATCTAGTAATCTAGTTACAAGATTTTCTATCTACTCAAAGCTCACCTTTTCAATCTTCTTGTCTACCATGGAAATTCCACCAACCTCTGCACAAATTTCCAACAGCTCCACTGCCACCCCATTAACCACCCCATTCTTACTTCCTGAACTCCTAGCTTCTCTGGTTTCCTCCACCCATGCCTTTTACAATGCATCAACCAGCCACCCCAGCAGCTGATTCTTATGCTTTGCCTCCTGCTGTACCTTCCCACCCACCTCTCTTATTAATGCCTCCATCAGGCAACAGCCCTCAGCCATCTGCCAAAGACCCTCCTCTGTCTCCTCTAAGTCTGCCCTGCTATTAAGCACCCCTTCCTTTCCCACTTTCCATCTTTGCTTCCTCTCTGGCTTCTTCTGGCCAGGGTGGTCACACCTCACCTTTGCCTCTATACAGGCAAGGCATGATGTTAACTTGCCTGGCCCACCTTACACTTCAGTCCCCAGTCATCACACCTCTGGTATCCCAGTCCCTCTTTCACTCTCCTCTTGCCATTGCCACTACTTGACCCCACCTGGGCTTGGCAAAGTTCCTTCACCTAAGCCAGGTTTGAGTGCTAGACCCTGATCACATTTCCAGTACTTACCCATTTCCAGACTGCCTTCACTGCTTTCTGAGCCTCCTCTGCTTTCTTCCAAGCCTCCTCCTCTCTCCTCACTTTTCCCTGCCACTTTTACTCAGCATACTTTATGTTGCCAAGCTCCTCTTCATCTTTAACATGCTCCTCAAGGCACTCATCAGACCAGGTGTGAATGTCAGTGAATGGAGACATAATAAGAGGAACTAGTGTGGAAGTCTCTGGAGTGGTATTCACTTTTATGGATTTCTGGCCAGCTAAACCCCAATGCCTGCTTCACTCACTTATTCATCAAAAGCACATGCTTCACAGCATTCAGGGGTTCAGGCTTTAAGAGAGGAATACTGTCACATCCCACACCAATGGGTCAACTCTGCTATGTTTCTGGTGCAACTCCAGTTGCTTTCATGCTTTAAGCTGTGTATTTCCTAGTTCCCTTTACCTCCATCTTTTCCTACCTAATGATTGTTTCCAACTTTACCTATACTAACTCTGTACCATCCCAATACAACTCTATAGTTCCTCTGATTTCACTTCCTGTTCCTGTTTCTTTCTGCCTTGCTTCTCCTTGTCATCATTTAATTTCAGTTTGACATTATTCAATGTTGTCTCCTCTAACATCTCCATTTGTATCCAGGATGCATTGGCACCTGATTTGCTTATGAGACAACTCCTTTCATATCTTCATTCCCTCCTTAGATAATCTGCCTCTCTAAGGTATAAGTACTGCAACTCTATATCTTGTACTTCAGTTTGAATATTGACCATAACATGATATTATAATCCCCTTAGACCCCCTTCTGCCTCATGACTTGACATCATACCCTACACTAAGCCTTACAACTTACTCCATGACTTGATGTTGTGCCTCTTGTTGGGAAAAGCCCTATGGCCTATTCTGGAGCTCCAATATTTTCTGACCTCTCTGTAAATCAGGGCACCTGATACTAGCATAAGGGTGCACCACATAAGATAAAGCTAAGCCCCATCCACTCTGGAGTTATCCAGAGTACTCCCAGAGTACATTGCAATTTTATAACATATGGTCAATATTCAAACTGAAGTACAAGATACAGAGCTACAGTACTTATATCTCAGAGAGGCAGATTATCTAAGGAGGGAATGGAGATATGAAAGGAGTTGTCTTATAAGCAAAGCAGGTGCCAATGCATCCTGGATACAAATGAAAATGTTAGAGGGGACAATCATCAAATAATGTCAAACTGAAATTAAATGATGACAGGGAGAAGTAAGGGAGAAAGAAACAGAAACAGGAAGTGAGATTGGAGGAACTATGGAGTTATATCAGAATGGTACAGAGTTAGCATAGGTAAAGTTGTAACCAATCATTAGATAGGAAAAGATGGAGGTAAAGGAAACTAGGAAATATGCAGCTTAAAGCATGAAAGCAACTGGAGTTGCACTGGAGACATAGCAGAGTTGACCTGTTGGCATAGGATGTGACAGTATTCCCCTCTTAAGGCCTGAACTCCTGAAGGCTGTTAAGCATGTGCTTTTGATGAATAAGTGAGTGGAGCAGGCATTGGGGTTTAACTGGCCAGAAATCCATAAAAGTGAATGCCATCCAGAGACTTCCACACAAGTTCCTCTCATTATGTCTCTATTCACTGACATTCACACTTGGTCTGATGAGTACCTTGAGGAGCATGTTAAAGATGAAGAGGAGCTTGGCAATGCAAAGTATGCCAAGCAGAAGTGGTGGGGAAAAGTAAGGAGAGAGGAGGAGGCTCATGTTAAAACTTATCCCAGTAGGAATATGCTGTTAAAACCTATACCAGTATGAATATACTGTTAAAACCAGTTCCTTTCTGAATAAAACCCTTGATGCTGAAGAAAGGTCATAACTTCAGAGGGCTCTGGAGGAATCTAGGAAGGGTTTCATTGATTGAATGGAACTTGGCTTCATCTTATGTGGTGTGCCCTTGCATTTTCCAGTGTTCCAATTTACATAGATGTCAAAGGTGGGAAAGAGGACTGTCTCAGTTTTCAACAGAAGGGACAGGCAGGATGAGGAGAGTCAAGCCTAGTTATGGGAGTGGGACCTTGCAACTCCTTCAAGGATATCACTTGGCCCCAGAGATTCTCCAGAGTAACCCAGAGATCAGAGTGAGCCCAAAGGCTCAATCAGAGTGAAAACAAAGACAAGGGGGCATTTATGTTGATATTTATACTAAGGTACAAGATACAAAACTACAGTACTTATATCTCAGAGAGGCAGAACTATCTAGGAGTGTAGTGAAGTGAGATAGGTGCAAACTCAGAAGCAAAGCAGATATCCACATATCTAAGAAACAAATGGAGATGTCAGGGAAGACAATGTCCAATCATGTTAGACTAAAACTGAAGGGTGACAGGATGAAACAAGGGGAAGCAAGGAACAGGAATGGAACAGGAATAGTAACAATGATGGTAATCAGTAACTAAGAGCAGGAACAGTAATGGAGTTATACTGGGATGGTCTGGAGACAACAAAATAGAACTAAGGTGGTACTTAACTGAAGCAGAGATAGACTGAAAATGAAATAGGGCAGAGCAGGAGCAGAGGGCCAGGGAAGCATATATCAACAGAGGGGCAGGAAGCATACATGTGTAGCTGGTGTGGACTGGAATGGTGATGGAGGGCCAGAGTTGCCTGAAGGGGAGTCAGAGGGCTAGAGTAGCGTACTAGGTATAAGGACCAATTATAAGCCAGGTTGGGATGGGGTCAGAATTGGATTGGAGATACATGATATGACAGCTCAGAAGAAAGCAGAGGAGGTGTGGAAAGTAGTGGAGGTGGTCTGGAAATGGATGAGTACTGGAAATGTAGTCAGGGCATAGCACTCAAACCTGGCTTAGATGGAGGAGCTTTGCCAAGCCCAGGTAAGGTTGAATAGCAGCAATGGCAAGAAAAAAGCAGAAGAGGGACCAGAGTGCCAGAGGTGTGACAACCAGGGGCTGGAGTGCAAGATGGGCCTGGGCAAGTCAACATCATGCCTTGCCTGTATAGAGACAAAGGTGAGGTGTGACTGCCCCAGCCAGGAGAAGCCAGAGAGGAAGCAGAGACAGAAAGCAGGAGAGAAAGAAGTATCCAATAGCAGGGTAGACTTAGAGGAGACAGAGGAGGGTCTTCAGCAGATGGCTAAGGGCTGTTACCTGATGGAGGCATCAATAAGAAAGATGGGCAGGAAGGTACAGTGGGAGGCAAAGTGGAAGAACCAGCTGCTAGGGTGGCTGGTTGATGTGTTAGGAAAGGCATGGGTAGAGGAAATCAGAGAAGCTGGGAGTTTGGGAAGCAAGGATAGGGAGGTTGACAAGGTGGCAGCAAAGCTGTCAGAACTTTGCATGGAGGTTGGCAGGATTTCTGTAGTAGATAATGGAGCCAAGAAGGTTATGTAACTTAGATTGCAAAATCCACTACTCAATTGGCCCATTATAATGATCTGGATTTGTCTGAATAACAGAGATGAAACTCCACAACAATCTTTGAAGCATGACCTAATTCAGTGGCAAGGAGCCATGAGGTCTCCTCATTAGTATCCTCATAATCTAACCACTTAACCAAATATAGTAATTTGCAGTTTCTTTATCTATGATCTATCTTTGTGTCTAGAATTTTGGAGATCTCAAATTCCAGTTCACTATCAATCTCAACTGGGGATGGGGGTGATTGCATATGATTAGGAATTATGTTGGGAACAGAGGGTTTAAGTTGAAAGACATAAAAAACTGAATGAATGGACTTTATGTTCTCCAGAAGATGAAGTGTGAAGGATAGTGAGCCTGCCTGAGCAATAATGGAATAAGGACCTAAGTTCTTTTTGGCAAGTTTCTTAAATGGCCAAGTAGTCCTGAAGTACTTAGCCTTAATGAATACCTGGTTATCTACTTTAAATTCTGGTGCCAGAGATCATTGAACATCTGTGAATTCTTGATATCTGACTTGGGCAGCAGCTATTTCTTCATGAAGGAAGGTGTGGAGAGAGTTGAGGTCAATGGCATATTCTCAAGCTCAGGTAGAGGTGAGATCATATTCTGGGTGCACAGAAATGTTTGGATGGTAGCCCTTGTTAGTGAAGAAAGGGGAAATACCTGTGATAGCATTAGGGGCATTTTTATAAGCAAACTCCATGAGAAGCAGGAGTTCAGACCAGTTGTTCTGCTGATAGTTGCAATAAATGCATAAATACTGCTCCAGGATTTGGTTCATTCACTTGGTTTGACCATCATCCTCCAGATGATATCTGAAGATGAAGTGGAGGCAGATATTGAGGGCTTGACTTAGAGAATGGGAGAAATGGGAAACAAACTTGGAACCTTGATCAAAGGTAATATGGGAGGGAACTCCATGTTTGAAGAAAACATGGAGTAAGAAGAGTTTAGCAAGCTCTGGGGAGATCACCTTGTTGTCTATAGAGATAAAGACACACTGCTTTGATAGACAATCTACCATGACGAGGATGGCAGAGTGACCAGAGGAAGCCAGGAGTTGTTCTATAAAATCCATAGAGATGAAATTCCATGGCTTTTCTGGGATGGGAAGCTGCTTGAGGAAATCATAGGGTTTGTGATGGGGTACTTTGGCACAGGCACAAGCTGTACATGAAAAGACATACTTTTTAACAAATGCCTAAATGCCAGACCAGGTATATTCTCAGCAAGTAAGCTCCAGTGTCTGATTCTGACCAAAGTGTCCAGATAAGGGGTGGTCATGCTTGTAGCAGAGAATCCAGAGGTGGAGATTAGAGGCATCAGAGACATAGATGCAGTTGTCCAGATGCAAGAAGCCTTCTGGATCTCTAGACCAATGAGAATCAGATGAGAGGGTGCTGGACAAGTGGGTAGAGGTGGTGGAATCAGAAGGGAGTGCTAAGAGGATATCACAATGGAGGGTTTTGATGTTGAAGAGGAATGCAGACCAGAAGACTGGAGATGCTAGGGAGGAAGTCCAGAGAGATGCAGCAAGTTGCTCCTGTATGAACATGGGCTGGAAGTTATGTGGATTGATAAGGATGTAGTCACTATTCCCCTCTCTGGGATAGATGTTCCATCATCTAGTTAAAGCATCAGGTTTAGCATCTAAATGACCAGGGCAAAAACAGATGATCAGATTAAACTGAGAAAGAAACTCTGACCACCAGGCTTGTCAGTGGGTCAGAAGTTTAGATGTAGTGAAGTATTCTAGGTTCTTGTGATCAGTGATGACATTCACTGAAGAACTGGAACCTTTGAGGTAATGATGCCAGGTCTTGAATGCAGTGAAAATAGTAAGGAGCTCCTTATCATGGGTATTATAGTTAAGTTCTGGCACAGTGAGCATACATGAATAGAAAGTAACAGGGCAGACCTCATTGTCCAGGCACCAGAGTAAGAGGATTCCAGTGATTGCATAGTCTGAAGTGTCAGTCTCAATAATGAGAGGAGCATCAGGGATCCAATGGGTCAGAATAGGAGCAAAAGTAAAAGCATCCTTGAGGTGCTGGAAAGCAGTGTGATAAGAAGCATCAAAATCCCAACAAGCAGACTTGCAGGTGAGGTAAGTCAGGAAAATGATGATGTTGGAGTAGCTTCAGATGAAGTGGTGGTAGAAATTAGTGAAACTGAGGAAAAACTGAATATCATGAACTTTGCAAGACTTGGGCCAATCCAGGATGGATTAAATCTTTTCAGAGGATATAGTAAGCCCTGAAGGGAAGAGCTGGTATCCAAAATACTCAGTGAAATCAGTATGGAATTCGCATTTCTCAGATTTGGTAAAGAGGCTGTGTTTCTGGAGGCAGCAGAGGACTTCTTAGACATGCTCAGTATGAAATATCTGGTCAGTGGAGAAAATTAGGATATCATTCAAATAAATGATCACTGAAACATCAAGAAGATTGGTGAAGATAGAATTGATGAACCACTGGAAAGCTGCAGGGGCATTGGTGAGCCCAAATGGCATGACAAGCCATTCATATGAGCCATAGTGTGTACAGAAGGAGGTTTTCCACTTGTCACCCTCAGCAATGTGAACTAAATGATAAGCATGCCTAAGATTAAGCTTGATATAGATAGTTGTGCAGCTCAGAGCATCAAGGAGATTGAAGATGCATGGAAGGGGGTAGTGGTCTTTTTTTGTGATCTTGTTAAGTCCTTAGAAATCTACACATAACTGGAGGGATCCATTCTTCTTCCAGACAAAGAGGATAGGAGCAGTGTGAGCAGATGTGGAGGGTCAGATGAAGCTGGTAGCAAGATGTTCATCTAGGAAAGTCCTGAGTGCTTCAAGCTCAGAGGGTAACAGAGAATAGGTGGTGCTGATAGGCAGGGAGGTGCCTTCTTCCAGATCAATCTTCAGGTCAAACTTGTGGTGGGAGGCAAGAGTAGATGCCTTGCTTTTGCTAAACATATCAGCAAAGTCATGGTATTTCTGAGGAATGCCAGAAAGGTTAGCTGGAGGAAGGGCAATGGAAGCAGAACAGAGATGACTCTCCAGGAATCAGAGTTGCAGACAGAATGGAACTAAGCCATCAAGGCTATAGGCATGTGCAAATGCTAATGAGCTGAGTAGCTTGATTAACAGAGGTTTGGAGTCAGGGGAACATGGTAAATCAGGTTTGAAGTCAGCTTGGGTTAGAGAAACCAAAAGCTGCAGAGGTGAGCTCAGGGGTGTTGGCATGTTTGATTCAGATGATTAAAATGAGATATGACTTGATATCCAGTCAATCAACAGATTGTAGTGGGCAAGCCAGTTGTGTCCTAGAACAAGAGAACTAGATCCATTCAATAGAGTAACATAAAATGTCATTGAAGTGATATTACTGGTTTCAAAACAAACAGAAAGATCAATGGCATTTATAATCATAGAATTGGAAAAGCCATCAAAAAGTCAAAGCTGCAACAGAGGAATGGAATAAGTCAGAAGATTGTAGGTACTGGCTAACTTGGTGTCTACAAAGCAATCTAAAGAATCAGAGTCAATCAGGGCCAAAAATGGAGAAATTTCATGTGAAACAAGGGTGACCAGAGGCATAAATGAAGCATTATCTAAAAGAATGGATGCATTAAGTCTAACCTCCAGTAAAGCACAGGAAGGATCAATGCAACCTCCAGCCCATGTGGAGTCATGGAGGCAGTGGACTATTTTTTTGCCTCTGAGACAGAGGCCTTCAGTTTGGTTTCCAGAGCAGAGGTCTTGGCAGTGCAAGCTTTGGCTGCCTTAAAGGA
>JBBPKN010001080.1:0-21778 GCA_038089275.1 Pulveroboletus cf. rosaemariae | reverse complement strand
TGTGAATTCTATACCAATTCCACTGAGTATCTTGGATATCTGCTCTTTCCTTCCAGGCTTACAATGTCCCCTGAAAAGGTTCAATCCATCCTGGATTGGCCCAAGCCTTGCAAGATTTGGGATATTCAGTCCTTCCTTGGCTTTACTAACTTCTATTGCCACTTTATCCAGGGCTACTTTGACATTGTTGTTTCCCTGACTTGCCTTACCCACAAGTCTGCTCATTGGGATTTTGATGCTTCTTGTCATGCTGCTTTCCAGTGCCTCAAGGCTGCTTTTACTTCCACTCCTATTTTGATCCATTGGGTCCCCAATGCTTCTCTTATCATTGAGACTAATGTCTCTGACTATGCAATCACTGAAATCCTCTTACTCTGGTGCCCAGACAATGAGGTCCACCCTGTTACTTTCTATTCACATATGCTCACTGCACCAGAACTTAACTATGATATCCATGATAAGGAGTTTCTTGCTATTTTTACTGTGTTCAAGACCTGGCATCATTACCTTGAAGGTTCTGGTTCTCTGGTGAATGTTGTTACTGATTACAAGAACCTGGAATATTTCACTATGTCTAAACTTCTGACCTGCTGGCAAGCCTGGTGGTCAGAGTTTCTCTCTCAGTTTAATCTGATCATCTGTTTTTGCCCTGGCCATTTAGGTGCTAAACCTGACACTTTAACTCAATGATGGGATGTCTATTTTAGAAAGGGAAATAGTGACTATGCCCTCATCAATCTGCATAACTTCTGGCCTATGTTCACACAGGAGCAACTTACTGCATTTCTCCAGGCTTTCTTCCTAGCATCTCTGGTATTCCAGTCCACATCCCTCTTTGACATCAAAAACCTCCATCATGACATCATCTCAGCACTTTCTTCTGACTCCACCATCTCTACCCACTGTTCTAATATCCTCTTGTCTGACTCTCATTAGTCTAGAGACCCAGAAGATTTCTTGCATCTAGACAATCACATCTATGTCTCTGATGCTTCTGACCTCTACCTCTGGATCCTCCACTACAAGCATGATCATCCCTTATCTGGACACTTCAGTCAGAATCAGACACTGGAGCTTATTTGCTGAGAGTATACCTGGCCTGGTATTCGAGCATTTGTCAAAAAGTATGTTTCTTCATGTACAGCTTGCACCTATGCCAAGATACCCCATCACAAACCCTATGGTTTCCTCAAGCAGTTCCCCATTCCAGAAAAGCCATGGAATTTCATCTCTATGGATTTCATTGAACAGCTCCCAGCTTCCTCTGGTTACTCCACCATCCTTATTGTTGTAGATTGTCTATTGAAGCAGTGCATCTTCATTCCTACAGATGACAAGGTAACCTCCCCAGAGCTTGCTAAACTCTTCTTACTCCATGTGTTCTCCAAACATGGAGTTCCCTCCCTATTATAAATATTGCAAAGTACTCCAGGGGTACTCTGGATAACTCTGGAGTGGACAGGACTTGGCTTCACCTTATGTGATGCACCCTTATGCTAGTACCAAGTGCCCTGATTTATGGAGGGGTTGGAAACTATTGGAGGTCCAGAATAGGCTGTAGGGCTTTTTCCCAACAAGAGGTATAATGTCAAGTCATGAAGTAAGTTGAAGGACTTAGGGTAGGGTACAATGTCAAGTTGTGAGGCAGGAGGGGTCTGGGGGGATTGTAACATTGTGTTATGGTTGATATTCAAACTGAAGTACAAGATACAGAACTACAGTACTTATACCTCAGGGAGGCAGATTATCTAAAGAGGGAATGGAGATATGAAAGGAGTTGTCTCATAAGTGAAGCAGGTGCCAATGCATCCTGGATATGAATGGAGTTGTCAGAGGAGACAATGTCAAATAATGTCAAACTGAAACTAAGTGATGACAGGGAGAAGTGCAGCACAAAGGAACAGGAACAGGAAGTGAGGTCAGAGGAACAATGGAGTTGTATCAGAATGATATGGAGTTAGCATAGGTAAAGTTGTAATCAATCATTAGGTAGGAAAAGATGGAGGTAAAGGGAACTAGGAAACACACAGCTTAAAGTGTGAAAGCAACCAGAGTTGCACTGGAGACATAGCAGAGTTGACCTGTGGGCATGGAATGTGACACTCCCACATTACCTCCAATCAAGGTTCCAAGTTTGTTTCCCATTTCTTCTGTTCCCTGGATCAAGCCCTTAATATCCATCTCCACTTCATTTCCAGATATCATCTGGAGGGTGGTGGTCAAACTGAGTGAATGAACCAAACCCTGAAACAGTATCTACATATTTATTGCAACTATCAGCAGGACAACTGGTTTGAACTCCTGCTCCTCATGGAGTTTGCTTATAACAATACCTCTAATGCTACCACAGGTATTTCCCCTTTCTTCACAAACAAGGGCTACCATCTGAACATCTCCATGCACCTGGAATGTAATCTCACCTCTACCTGAGCTTGAGAATATGCCATTAACCTCAACTCTCTCCATGCCTTCTTTCATGAAGAAATAGCTGCTGCCCAAGTCAGATACCAGGGACCCACAGATGCCCAACAATCTCCAGCACTGGACTTTAAAGTAGGTGACCAGGTATTTGTTAGGGCTAAGTACTTCAGGACTACACAGCCATCCAAGAAACTTGCTGAAAAGAACTTAGGTCCTTATTCCATTATTGCTCAGGCAGGCTTGCTGTCCTTCACACTCCATCTTCTAAAGAACATGAAGTCCATTCATCTGGTCTTTCATGTTTCTCAACTTGAACCCTCTGTCCCCAATGTGATCCCAGATTGTGTGCAACCACCCCTACCACCAGTCAAGATTGACAGTGAACCAGAGTTTGAGATCTCTGAAATCCTAGACTCAAAGATAGATTGTAGGTGAAGCAACTGCAAATTACTATATTTGATTAAGTGGTTAGGTTATGAGGATACTGATAAGGAGATCTTGTGGCTCCTTGCCACTGAATTAGGGCATGCTTCCAAGATTGTTGAGGAGTTTCATCTCCATTACCCAGACAAACCCAGGCCATCTTATGATTAACCAACTGTGTAGTGAATCTAGTGATCTAGTTACAAGATCCTCTACCTATTCTAAGATTGCCTTTTCAATCTCCTTGTCTACCATGGAAATTTTGCCAACCTCTGCACAAAGTTCTGACAGCTCTGCTGCCACCTTGTCCACCTCCCCATCCTTGCTTCCTGAACTCCTGGCTTTCCAAGCCTCCTCCACTTTTTTCCAAGCCTCCTCCTCTTTCCTCACTTTTTCCTGCTGCTTCCACTTGGTGTACTTCATGTCACCAAGCTTCTCTTCATCTTCAATGTGCTCCTCCAGGCACTCATCAAACCAGGTGTGAATGTTGGTGAATGAAGACATGATGAGAGGAACTAGTGTGGAAGTTTCTGGGATGATAATTGCTTTTATGGATTTCTGGCCAGCTAAACCCTGATGCCTGCTCCACTCACTTATTCATCAAGAGCACATGCTCCACAGCCTTCAGGGGTTCAGGCCTTAAGAGGGGAATACTGTCACATCCTGTGCCAATAGGTCAACTCTGCTATGTCTCTGATGCAACTCCAGTTGCTTTCATGCTTTAAGCTGTGTGTTTCCTAGTTCCCTTTACCTCTGTCTTTTCCTACCTAATGATTGATTACAACTTTACCTATGCTAACTCCATACCATTCTAATACAACTCCATTGTTCCTCTGACCTTACTTCCTGTTCCTGTTCCTTTGTGCTGCACTTCTCCCTGTTATCACTTAGTTTCAGTTTGACATTATTTGACATTGTCTCCTCTGACAACTCCTTTCATATCTCCATTCCCTCCTTAGATAATCTGCCTCCCTGAGATATAAGTACTGTAGTTCTGTATCTTGTATTTTAGTTTGAATATCAACCATAACATGACATTATGATCCCCTCAGACCTTTCCTGCTTCATAACTTGACATTGTACCCTACCCTAAGTCCCTCGACTTACTCCATGACTTGATGTCATACCTCTTGTTGGGAAATGCCCTATGGCCTATCCCAAATCTCTAATAGTCTCTGACCCCTCTGTAAATCAGAGCATTCAGTACCAGCATAAGGGCACACCACATAAGGTGAAGCCAAGCCCCATTCACTCCAAAGTTATCTGAAGTACCCCAGAGTATGTTATAATGTTTATAACATGTACGCTCTATGCTTATGTAACTATTACCATAAATGGAAAGCTAAAGCATGCTGGTCAAGTTTACAACAGGAATAACCTTGGAGAATGCCTATACTAAAGAAAACAATGGAATAATAGCCTAAAGAGCACTAGGGAACAAAAACCAAGGTAACAAAAAACAAGAAACAAGTGCTCTAGACTAGAGAACCAGTCTATGCCCTTGCCCTTTTTTATATATTGCTATCTACTGTGCATGAACCAGGCCATGAGAAGTACATGAGGTAGCTAGTGTACAGAGAACAAAGCTAAATAAAGGAATAGGGCAAAGGGGAACTAAATAGAAATTAATGGCAGATAAGGAGTAAAGAGTAAAAAGGAAGCAGGGCAGCAATGAGATATGACATTAGTAATGGAATTAAGAACTTAGTCAGGATGGAGAAATGACTAAATTAGTACCTAATGGAATTAAGGACTAGATACATGTCAGTGAATAATATTACAGTGTGTAATTGGTTCATGCATACCTCAGTTGGGATAGAGAAACAACTGAGAATACCATGGAAAATAGTGTATGGTATTAAATGTAAAAGATAGCTGTCAAGTGCCAATGTGTTGGGTAGACAACAAGGAACCAAGGCTGTTATAGTGCTATAATATATGGAGATCATACCATAATCAACACTCCCCCTTAGCCAGAGTTCACCTGTTCTGTCAAGCCAAGAAGCTGATTAAAGTGACAGTGTGCATTGATGGGCAGACCTTTAGTAAAGATATTAGCCACATTGACTGTGGAGGTGACATGCTCCAGAGTGAGTTCCTTGTGTTTAATTTCATCACAAAGCCAGAAGTAAGACACACAAATATGGCAGGTGTAAGTGAACATTTCATCTAAGGTAGTGAGGATATGAAGGGCAGTGGTGTTGTCAATGCAAAGGGGTGTGGGAGCTGCCAGCCCTAGGCCAAGCTCAGAGAGCAGGTGATGCACTCAAAGAATTTTTCATCCAGCATAAACAGCAGAATAATATTCTGCCTCAGCTGTGAACAAGGCAGTTGCCATCTGTTTCTTCACAGACCAGGAGAAAATGCCATGATCAAGCAAAAGAGCATAGCCAGATACAGAATAGCCATGGTCAAGCAAGCTGGCATAATCTGCATCAGAATATGCATGGGGAATAAGGAACTGTGCAGCAGTAAGTCCACTAAGGTTTAAGATAAAATCATGGATACCTTTGAGGTAATGGAGGATGTGCTTTACTGCAGTCCAATAAATATGCCCAGGGCTTGCTGCAAATTGTGCAACTTGTTGCACTGCATGTGTGATATCTGGTTGGGTCATAATAGCACAGTAATTTAGCACACCCACTGCATTCTGATATGGTACATTTTGCATGTCAGCAGCATCACCAGGATTACTTGGAGAGTGCACCTCATAGTCCTTGCATCACCTTGTCCTTGTACCTAGTACTTGGAATCCACTGCTTGTGTCCTGGCACTTCTTCAGAGAGAGTTATCAGCATCTGACTTTGGCACACCCCTGAGAGTATAGCTGGTACTACTAAGGCACAACACTTTGTTTGTCACCTTCCACTTCTTTTCAAGGCTTATCTTCAGTAGAGCCTCCTTCACTCTTTACAGCAAGGTCTACACCTGTCCCTACCTGGGCCTAGTGTAACAAAAAAAGTAGCATATTCTACTTGTGGCTACTGTTGCTGTAGTCTGCTTCCACCATTCTGCCCAAACAATCTTTGCTGTTTAATTCCCTCTGGAGTGAGCCTAGAGCTTCTACCTCAGACCCTCTTGAGTCTACTCTGGAGCCCAAGAACCCCTCCTCTCCAGATCACCCTTCCATACCAGAAGATATCCTTGTAGACATCCTTGTCCTCTCTTAAGAAGAAGTATGAGAAAATCATGACCTTGCACATGAACTTTCTTCTTCCTTGCAGATTCCCTGAGCTCAGACTCCACATTTCTCTACTTCCATTCAATGCTAACCTATATTCACCCTTCTCTGACCCTCTCCAACCATTGCCATGTCTGGCTCTTTCTCCTTCACTATCAAGCCAACCAAACTTCACCTTGGTGCCCCTGAGCACTTCAACAGTGACAGATCTAAGGCTGAGAACTGGCTGGACATAGTCCAGTTCTATCTTTTTGTCAACAGTGCAGTTTACAACTCCAATGAGAAAAAGATCACTTCTGCCCATTCATTTATGACAAAAGGGCCAGCATAGTCATGGGCTGCCATGTACCAGAAGAAATGTATCTCTGGCATGACAGTTACTATGGGAAAGTTTTCCCACTTTGCTTCCATATTCCTAAAGGTCTTTTAATAGCAGAACACAATCAACACTGCCATTCATTGGTTGGCAAATACACAGATAAAGCAGGGAAAGAAAGGTAACTGGATGCCTTTCCTCACTGAATACACCACTGAGTTCCAGAACCAAGTCATCACAGCAAAGATTACTGATGACAATGTTCTCATTGGATACTATGAAACAGAACTTGCATCCTACCTCTCCTGTCACATCCATAATCTGGATATGATACCTTCCACTATCACTGAGTGATATACTAAAGCTGCTCATTTCCAAGGAACTATAGAGCATGCTTGCTCTATAGAACAACACAGGAAGAACCCTTGCATGTATGCTTGGACCCCTTCCACCACCTTGACCACAACATCCAAGCCAGAGAAAGATCCGAATGCTATAAATGTAGATGCTGTAAAGAAGGGCAGACTGACTGATGCAGGCAGAGCCTACTGCATCAAAAATAAACTTTGTTTCAGATGCCAGAAACCTGGTCATATCAATACTGCCTGCCCTAACTTCCCCACTTCTTCTTTCCTCTCCACTGCCATTAAAGACATCTCTCATGTCAAGATGGTTTCTGCTAAAGAACTGATGATAAAGATTGAGGAGGTTAGTGATGATAAAACTGATGATGGGGTGATGAGAGTAGTTATTAAGAAAGAATGAAAGAAGAAGATGGTTAAGGGCCAGGGTTTTTAAAATGGAGTACCTTCCCTATGCAAGGTACTCCCTCCTTCTCTTGCACACCTGTACTTGTATCTGCTTCAAAGAAATCCATGAAAGTTGCCATACAAGTATTTCCTGCCTTCTGTGCCAAGAAAGTCATAGCCACTTATGCTCTTATTAACAGTGGAGCACAGATCAACTGTATTGACTGGGACTTTATCAAGAAGAACCAGCTCCCCACTACTAAACTTTCTGAACCTATTGTCATCTGCAATGTCAACCATTTGAAAAACAGAAAGGCAAGATTACTTGAACTTGCAACCTTTTCCTCCACTTCAAGCAGTCCATTCTCCCAGTTTCCTGCTATATTATCACATGCAGAAAGGAGAATATCATCCTCAGACACCTGTGGCTTTGGGCTACAAACCCCACTATCAACTGGATGGCCAACATGCTCACCATTCCAGACTTCCCCTCAGATGCAACTACTTATTATGTCAACTCTGTCCATAAATTTTGGTTTGATGAACTCTTAGTCTGTTATCTAGATTACATCACACTGGAGCAATCCATCAATGATTTGCTCTACAACTGCCACTTCAGCAGGATCGTAAATTGCTACTCCTCTTATCTCCCTGAGATAACCATAGCTTGACTTACTACTTTCACCAAGCTCACCATTGAGGCCAAAAAGGCCAAACCTGTTATGCTAGGCCCAGGTAGGAACAGGCATAGACCTTGCTGTGTGATAAAATGAAAAAGTGAACCAAAGGTAAGCTTCAAGACAAGGAAAGGGTGACAAATGAAGTGTTGTGCCCAAGTGGTACCAGCTACACTCCCAGGGGTATGCTGAGATCAGATGCTGATAATCCTCTGGTTAAGTGCCAGGACACAAACAGTGGATTCCAAGTATGTAGGTACAAGGACAAGTGAAGATGTGAAAACTGTGAGGTGATTGCAAGGTAGAAGTAGCATGAGGAAAGATGGGACAGGAAGTATGCTACTTTATAGTACAACTAATAGGGTTCAGGCAGAGATCAATTGAGTAATCATGCTGACAAATAATGAGTAATGTATCCATGTAGAAACAGATGGAAAGAGATGGAATAATTAAGAGTCAGCTGATTAAGAGATAGAAGGCCTGGGCAAAGGGCTTAACAGGAGAGTGGTCTGGGCAAGGCTAGAGTGTGAGAAGAGCAGAATCTATGAGTAAAGGTAAACAAGAAAGCACCCAAGATGTAAGAAGAGCAGAAGCTAAGACAAGGAAAAGAAAAAGAGGAAGAGAAAAGAGAAAAACATAACAAAACCCCAGACCACTCTTCCCCCTAAATACTCCAAATTCTCTTTAGTATTCTCCAATACCCTGAAAATCCTTGACCATCTTCCACTCTCTTGCTCCTACAATCACAAAATCAATCTGAAGGACATGTTTGTCCCAAAGATAGTTAAGGTTTACCCCTTATCTTCCCCAGAGCAACAGGCCATGGAAGATTTCCTTGAAGAGAACCTTCATGCTGGGAAAATCTATCCATCCAACTCCCCTTAAGCTTCATTCTTTTTCTTCATTAAGAAAAAGGATGGCAAACTCTGCCCTTGTCAAGATATAGGTATCTTAACAAACATACCATCCATAATACCTATCCTTTTTCTCTCATATCTGATCTCATTGATAAGCTCTGCAATGCTCAGCTTTTTACTATGTTTGACATTAAATGGGGTTATAACAATGTCCATATGCAAGATGGACACCAATGGAAAGCTGCCTTTATTATGCATAAGGGGCTCTTTGAACCCATGGTAATGTTCTTCAGTTTGAATAACTCACCTGCTACTTTCCAGTGATTCATGAATGACTTGTTCTGGGATATAATTGCTGAGGGATGGCTTGTCATCTATATGAATGACCTCCTTATCTCCTCTCCTGATGCTAACACCCATCAGGAACACACTTTCCATGTCCTTCAATGGATGGCAGAACTTGATCTCCACCTCAAACTGGAGAAATGCATCTTTGCAGTTCCCCAAGTTGAATATCTTGGAATGATTATTCACTCTGGTGAACTCACCATGAATCCAGTCAAACTTGCTGGTATCTCCCAGTGGCCTATTCCCTTGAAAGTCAAGAATGTTCATTTTTTCCTTGGCTTTGCTAACTTCTACAGGCAATTTATCCCCAACTACTCCACTATTGCCCATTCTCTTCTTGACCTTACCAAGAAGGCTATGGCCTGGTCTTGATCCCCTGCTACTCAGAAAGCCTTTGATTCTCTCAAGGCTATCTTCCTCTCTTAACTGGTCCTCCAAATGCCAGATCTTGCCCACTCTTTTGCCATTGCCACTGATGCCTCTGCTTATGCCTTAGATAGCATCCTTCTTAAACTGATGAAAATGGAGAATGGCATCCCTGTTCTTATTTTTCACAGACCTTCTCCACTGCCCAGCAGAATTACAACATCTATGATTGTGAACTCCTCACAGTCATCTGTGCCTTGAAGGCCTGGAGGCAATACCTTCTTGGCTCTTCTACCCCTGTTCAGGTTTTTACTGACCATAAAAACCTTATCTATTTCAAATCTCCTCAGAAGCTCAACTGCTATTAAGCTCATTGGCTTCTCAACATTGCCAACTTCAACCTGCAACTATCACACATTGCTGGTATCTCCCTCACTGGGCCTGATGCCCTCTCTTATCACTCCAACCTTTGCCCTGACACTTTCCAGGATAATCAGGAAGTTACTCTACTTCTCCCTGAACTTTTCATCAACCTTGTTGATGCTAACCTCTCTGCTCACATTAAACAGCATCAACAAGGTGACCCCCTTTGCCTCTCCATCCTGCAGAAACAGGATGCTACTGTGAACAAGAAATTTCTCCACTTCCACACCTCTGACTGAAAAGAAACCAACAGTTTGCTTACCTATTGCAACCATGTCTTCATTCCTTCTTCAACTAACCTTTGTCATGAAATTCTTTAGTGTTGTCATGACCACCCCTCTGCTGGCCATCCCAGTTATCTCAAAACCTAACAACTTGTTTCCACTGAGTTTTGATGGTCCAGCCTTGCCACTTTCATCTGCAACTATGTTGTAGATTGCCCTGTTTGCCAACAGAACAAGGCAAACACTCATTTGTCCTTTCCTGCTCTCTCTTCTATCTACTCCACCACCACTTGCCCCTTTCAACAGATCTTCTGTGATTTAATCACTGACCTCCCTCTGTCTTCTGACTTCAATGCCTTGTTGGTCATGGTCAACCATGGGCTTATAAAGGGGGTAATTCTTTGCCCCACCAAGATTTCTGTCACTGCCAAGGGCATTACCACCCTCTTTTTTCACAAAATCTATCTCTGCTATGTGTTATGCTTGGCCTGGGTAGGGACAGGCATAGACCTTGCTATGGTAAGTAAAAGAGGCAAACCAAAGGTAAGCCTCAAGATGAGTAGAAAGCAACAAATAAAGTGTTGTACTCAAGTGATACCAGCTACACTCCCAGGGGTGTGCTGAGATCAGATGCTGATGATCCTCTGGTTGAGTTCCAGGACTCAAACAGTGGATTCCAAGTACATAAGTACAAGGACAAGTGAAATGTGAGGACTTGTGAGGTGATTGCAAGATAAAAGTAGTGTAAAGAAAGAGGAGACAAGAAGTACACTACTTTATAGTACAACTGATAAGGTTCAAGCAGAGACACTGAGTAATCATGCTGACAAATGATGAGTAAGGTATCCATGTAGAAACAGATGGAAAGAGATGGAATGATTATGAGTCAGCTGATTAAGAGATAGAAGGCCTGGGCAAAGGGCTTAACAAGAGAGCAGTCTAGGTCAGGCTAGAGCATGAGAAGAGTGGAATCTAAGAGTGAAAGTGAACAAGAAAGCACCTGAGATGCACAAAGAGTGGAAGCTAAGACAGAGAAAAAGGGGAAAGGAAAAGAGAAATGAGGAAACATAACACTATGGGCTTTACAACAAAATTATCTTTGATCAAGGCCCCCAATTTGCCTCTGCCTTCACCAAGGAGCTTGGAAAACTCCTTGAGTACAATTTATCTTTGTTCACCATGTATTACTCTCAATCTGACAGTGAAAATGAACAAGTTAACCAGGAGATTGAAATGTACATCCACATCTACTGTGACTCCAACTCTACTGGATAAGCTGACTCAATTACCCATGCCAAATTCATCCACAATCATTGCCCTCACTTCATCACTGGGCAATCCCTGTTCTATCTCATGATAGGATATGAACCCCATGCCCTTTCTTCTATAATCAATGAATTACTGATGCCTGCTGTTGCTGACCACACTAAGGCACTTCTTGCCACTCACAATGAAGCCCTTGCTGCACACAATCTAGCCCACCAGACCATGGCATCTTGCATTCATTCCACCTTCTCCCCATTTGCCAAAGGAGATAAGGTGTGGCTAGAAGCTCATAATTTGAAATGGGCTATCATTCATCTGAAACTATCCCCCAAATGGAAAGGACCCTTTACCATTACAGAGATCCTGTCTCCTATCACTTATTGCCTCTGCCTTCCATTCACATAGAAGATCCACCCTGTATTTCATGCATTGCTATTATTACCCTATCATAAAAATAACATTCATTGAAAGAACTTTTCCACCTCACCTCCAAACCTTATAGAAGGTAAAGAGAAATATAAATTGGAGTAAATATTAAAACATCAAGGTCCCCCTGGTAACCACCAGTTCCTGATCTGATGGAAAGGGTACTCAGCAGAAAATGACTCATGGGAACCTGAGCAGAACCTGAAATGTTCCCAGTCCACTCTGGATGAGTATAAACTTCTCCACCCTTATCATTTTCCCTCAGTTGTTTTTTCCCCTTACTTCACCACTAAGAAAATCACCCACTTCCACAAATAACAATGGCCTTTACCATTGACCAAGGCTTCTGCTCCTGCAATACTCCTCTTGACACCCCTTCCATCTCCATGTCTCAACTTTCTATTGAGGAAGTCTCTGTTGAGCCCTTGCTCATTTCATTCCCATCTAGTCTTACTAATACACATTTTTCCTCTTTTCTTTCCTTTTTTGCCCCTGAATTACCTTCCAAGGACTTTGTAGCCTTGCTCCCTGCTATAACCATCAGCCCAGCCATTATTGCACCCATCCCTGTCCCTCCTCCTGCCATCAATACCAGGTCTGCTGGCATTCTCAGTATTAACCTTCCACTCTTAGCCCATGCTCTTTGCCATGGTGCCCCCTTTTCTGACTATGTCCATTGGATTATGATCTATGTCATGGACTCATGCCTTGCCATCCCCATCAGCTCATACCTGGACATGTTCTTACCCCTATGGCTTTTATACCAAATTTACATGCAGCTCCTTTATTTCCCTCTTCTTACCTTGGCCCTTACTTACATTCCTTATGTCTGGGTCTCTCTTGCTCAGGCTCTCATCTTGTCCATCCACCATGAGCTTCTCTCCAATGTAGAGTCATTCACCTACCAACTAGAAATGGGCAAGTTTCTTGCTGACTTTAACTGCTATATGTGTAAATTGGCCACTGCTCAAGAGTACACTCCCTCCACTCCATCCACATCTTCTTCCCCTTTTGACAACAATGAGCTTACCACTCTAGAACATGTCAAAACCTGGTGGACCAGTTTTTATGGTGACAGCCATCTTTCTTCTTCCCATTCTCACTTTTGTGAGGCCTGTTTTCACTGCTGCTGCCTGGGATACATCTGAATCAACTGTCCCTCTTACCAATGTCCCTACTGCCTCTGCTGGCACCCTGGACATACCCAGGCTCACTGCCCTGCTCAATGCCATGTTGTTGACCCCTTTGTCTCCTCCTCCACTTTCTCCTTCTCCTATGACTCCTTCCACAACTTCTCTTGTGGCTCTTCCTACTCCTCTTGACACTTCCATGGCTTCTGCCACTCACAGGGGTTCTACCACTGCTCTTCCACAGCTCTGTCACCTCCTCTGCCTTTATATTACACCAATAATGACTTCTGTAACAACATTATCAACAAGGTTGGCTGAATCAACATCACTGGCTTCCCTGGACCCTCTTACAAAGCCTTTTAGGGTTTCACAAGTCTTTCACCCCTAGCAGGGGGGTAATGTTATAATTCCTCTTTTCTTTCCTTTTTTCCTTGCCTTCTTACTTAGCTTCAGCTCTTCTTGCACCTTGGGTACTTTCTTGTTCATTTTTTCCAAATAAATTTCACTCTTCTCATGCTCTGGCCCTGTCCAGATCACTCTCTTGTTATGCCCTTTGCCTGGGCCTTCTATCTTTCAATCAGCTGACTCATAATCTTTCCATTACTTTCCATCTGTTTCCACATGGATACCTTACTTATTATTTGTCAGCATAATTACTATAGTTGTCTCTGCTTAAACCTTCTTGGTTGTACTATAAAGTAGTGTACTTCCTGTCCCCTCTCTCCTCACACTACTTCTACCTTGCAATTACCTCACAGTCCTCACATTTCCTTGTCCTTGTACCTAGTACTTGGAATTCACTGCTTGTGTCCTGGCACTTTTCCAGAGAGTTATTAGTGTCTGACTTTGGCATACCCCTGGGAGTGTAGCTGGTACTACTAAGGCACAACACTTTGTTTGTTACCTTCCACTTCTTTTTGAGGCTTACCTTTGATAGAGCCTCCTTCACTCTTCACAGCAAGGTCTATGCCTGTTCCTACCTGGGCCTAGCATAACAAGATTGCTGTTTGGAAACATCATCATTTAAATTAAAGATAGATAAGCAAAGAGAGCAGTAGTGGAATTGAAACTTCCCCTTAGTCAGAAAGTAATTGCAACCATTAGCAGCATTATATTAAAAAAGGTATCTCTCAAGTTCAAGTATACTATATCAATCTTCTTTCTAAACAAAATCCTTGTGGCTAGAGGGCAAAGGTCAGGTTCCAGCACCTTAGTGGTGCATGAACCTAAGGAAAGGTCATACTTTAAAAGCTCTTGAAATGTCCAGAGACTTCCAGAGGAATTTGAAAAGGGTTGGTTGATTGAATGGGATTTGGCTTCACCTTATGTGATGTGCCCTTGCACATTCCAGTGTCCCAATTTACATAGATGTTGGAGGTGAGAAAGAGGACTGTCTTGGCACTCAACAAAAGGAACAGGCAGGATAAGAAGAGTCAAGCCTAGTTATAGAAGTGGGACTTTATGATTCCTTCAAGGATATTGCTTGATCCCAAAGATTTTCTGGAGTAATCTGGAGGGTCAGAGTAAGCCTAAGGGCTTGATCAAAGTGAGAATGATAACAAGAGGATGTTTATATTGATATTCATACTAAGGTACAAGATACAGAACTACAGTACTTATATCTTAGAAAGGCAAAACTATCTAGAAGTGTAGCAAAGTGAGACAGGTACAAACTCAGAAGCAAAGCAGATGTCTAAATATCTAAGAAATAAATGGAGATCTCAGAAAAGACAATATTTAATCATGTCAGACTGAAACTGAAGGGTAACAGGATAAAATGAGGGGAAACAAGGAACAGGAATGGAAACAGAAATAGTAACAGTAACTGAAAGTGGGACTAGTAATGGAGTTATACCAGAATGATCTGGAAAAGACAAAATGGAACTAAGGTAGTATTTAACTGGAACAGAGATAGAACTGAAAATGGAATAGGGCTGAGTGGGAGTAGAGGGCTGAAGAAGCATATACTGATGGAGGGGCAAAAAGCATACATGTATAACTGGGGTGGACTAAAATGATGATAAAGGGCCAAAGTTGCCTGAAGGGGAGTTAGTGAAATGCAGCAACTGATGCATTGACCTAATATATCTAAACTCTTGGTGTTTGCTGTTTCTTATCCTGAGTAGTGTCTTTAGGCTAGAGATACAAGAACTAGGCAAAAGTGTAGAGAAAAGAGTAAAAGCCAAGGAACTTATAGAACTGAAGGTTCAAGTGTGTAAGACTGGGAAAATCCAGACTTGAGCCAACCTCCTTTTATATTGTTACAGTATGTGCACAGACCATGTAAATGGTGCTGGCCCTAAATAATGTACAGTAAGCAAACCAATAGCAAAAGAAGAGCAGGAACCTAGAAATACATGAGAAAACAATGAGGTATGACAACAGAGTCTAGAATGCTCTAGATCTGTGACATGTGAAGAAATGAAGAGGTGAAATGTGAAATGGTCACATGATATGACAATGTGAAGAGCTACAGTAGTGAGTTGAAAGTACCAAAAAAGTAAAAATTGAAAAAGTGCATTATAACAGTTAGAGGACTAGAGTGGCTTACTGAATACAAGAACCAGTTGTAAGCCAGGTCAGAATTGGATTGGAATTGGGTTGGAGGTATAGGATATGACAATATCCCCCCCTTAGGCCTGAACCCTTGAAGATCATTGGCCTAGAGCATGAAGAATATGGACATGTGATCTGAGATAGTGTGGTAATGGGCACATAATCATACATTTAGTAACATCAGAGAGGTAGAGCAGAGGGTTGTGAAGGTAATGAGCACATGACCTTGTTTAGTGATAATAGGGTGAAAGAGTGGAGTTTCTTGGCTTGCTTATGAATAAAAATGGGGACTTCATAATAACTCATTCTTCTGTTATTACAACATTGTTATTGTTCGCATTTTTCATTTTTTAATCATGTGATTTTATCTTATCTTTCCATGTGGTTATCTAATCTTTTATCTTATCTAGGCATGTGATGGGTCACATGACAGGTCTAGACCCAGGGCATAGGGTTAGCCTCATGTCTTTTGCCTTGTTTTCATTTCTGTCTCCCTTTCATTTTAAAAGCCTTGCTCTCTTTCAGCCATTGGCTATTCTCATGAGTGCTTTCTTTCCATTTGATGGTACCTCAGGATCTGTGGGAGAATTCCCATCAGAGTCTTGGTCCATGCACACTTCTGTACTGTATAAATACTGTAGTCTTAGCATGTTTCAAGCTTCAGTCTTGAGCACTTGTATTCTTTGTACAGTGGTCTCACTAGTGACTTCTCTATATTACTTTACTTGCTTTCATCTCACCAAAACTGACATTAACAAGCCTTTGATTAGGGTTAGTGCTTATCATTGACAACACCAACATTGCCAAATGTAACACTTGCTCAAGACTATCATTACTAGTCAAGAGTGCACACTGTAGAACATTAATGAAAAAAGAATATTCTTGGGGGCACAAGAAGCAACTTAAAGAGTTCATTTTTGAGGCAGTTCTTGGATTTGAAAATGACAAATTTGGCAGACAGTCTTTTCAGTGCAGATTCAATGCATTCAACAAACAAACAAGAAAGGATTTTGTGGAGAAAAGAGGCAGGGATAGAAAGGTTGCAGTATCAGATCATCTATGTTCACTTTGCCCCTCTCACAGCCTAAAAACCATTTTATGACTTCCCCAAACAGTAGTCCAAGGTGTCAAACTTTGACCCTTATGCCAGCAGCTTGCAAGGAAAGGAGTTGACCAAGTTAGGTTCAATCCTATTGGAGCCCATCCACCTTGAAACAGAATCCCAGTCATTGCACCACCAGCCCCTCTTCTGGCCATCAACCTGTACTTCATGTGGGATGACTATGAGTGGGGAACTTGAAGATATGATGAGGCAAATGATCAAAGAATTTACCAAGATGGCAGGGTCAAAGAAAATTGCTGATTCTGGAAAGTGGAATGGGGAGAAGAAGACATGGAGGAAATGGTTCACCAGTATGTCAGTATGGCATGATGAACAAAAATGGAGAAACACCAGGGAGCAATTGGCAGCTATATTATCAAGATTGGAGGGTAGAGCTAAAGGGTATGCACAGATCATGATGGAGAAATTCATCAAAAAGAAAGAAGAGTATTATGAAAGGTCAGATAGAAGTACAGGGCAGTGGGGAATAGATGCATGGCCAGACTTTGCAGGAATGGCTGAAGAATTGCACAAGTACTTTCATATTGATAAACTGATGCATAAAGCTTTGAAAAAGATCAAAGCATTAAGGCAGAAGAACTCAGTTGATGAATACTTGCAGGAGTTTGAGGTGCTAAGAGTAGATGCCAAGATCAGTGATGATCACATAGTCAAACTAATGAGATTGCAGATCCACTATAGGATTTATCAGCAGATCTGCATGCAAGGCATGACAGATGATCTTGGAGAATTAGCAGGGATGGTTAGAAGGATAGGAAGATCCTTTGAACAGATGGCAATTGAAAGAGCCACCCCTACTTTTACCCCTAGGTTCAATACTCCATGAGATCCTTCCCCATTCCAATACTGGCCTACATACAATTCACAACAACCTCCTCCCCCTCAATTTACCAATGTTGGCACTCAACCTGGGCATGGTGTACCCATGGAAATAGATTGTCAAGTGGCAATGCAAGTACATACTTGTTTCAAGTGCAGAAAGCCAGGGCACATGGCAAAAGATTGCTGTGGGGTTTTTAATCCAGCAGCACTGTGGCCCTCAAACAATTTCAGCAAGGGTCCCCAGCCTCAGGGACAGCAACAGAGGCAACAAGGTGCACAGGCTCAGTATGTACAGCCTGTTAAGTTTTCAGATTTCTCCCTGCCCAATGCAAATGGTTGGCAAACAGTGGAACTGGTTTCACTAGGACTGGTTTATAACATGGCAGACACTGCTAGGTTTCAGGAAATACCTGCAGCTTCTTGGGGAAGTATGAATAGGGCCCAAGCTTATTTCCAGGATGTTTTTGAAACAGAACAGAAACAAAGGGAAGCTTCAGGAAAAGTCTAAGGGATTCTATTAGGTTAGAAATGGAACTCCCAGTATGCAATTCAATTTCTTCTTCTTGTTTCAATGTCCATACAATGAAATGGAATAATGTTCCTTCTGTGACAGCATCTCAATTGAGTGTGGCCCCAGATATAGGGTGCTTAATTCCATCTAATGATATTAACAGACATTTATTTGCAATAGAAAGTGAAGAATGAAAAGATCTAGCCAAATTATTTAATTGAAAAGAATGAGATGAATTAGAAGTAAGTGTAAAAATAGATGGAGAAGTTAGGGGAAAAAATGGTTTGAAAATGGAATCATGTGGACTAACCTTTGCAATAGTGGATTCTGGTGCATTGGTAACATTCATTGATCAGAAGTTTGTTTGAAAACATGGTTTGTATGAGAAGAATATGCCTAAACCCTTAACAGTGTATAATGCTGATGGAACTGAGGGTAATATTGAAAAAATAGCTCACTATGTGATTATTTATATAGTGATAAAAGGAAAAAATGGGAAATGACATAGAGAACACATCAATGCTTATGTCTCTTCATTAGGAACTTTAGATCTCCTCATAGATTATGATTGGTTTTCAAGACACAATCCAGAAATTGATTGGATTAAGAAGACTATTGATTTTCCTAGATGTTCAGCAGATTGCAAAACACATCTGGTCTCAAGAAGAGTCACTGAAGAAGAACAATCCCAATTAAAAAAGGAAGTACCAAAAGAGTTATGGGAATTTATTCTGGTTTTTTCACAGCATGAATCAGAGTGCATGCCAACCAGAAAACCTTGGGATCATGTGGTGGAGTTGAAAGAAAACTTCATACCAAAGAAAGGTCATATTATTCCTCTTTCAAATAAAGAAATGATGGAAGTATGAGAATTCATTGACAAAGAGATGAAAAAAGATTATATTAGATCATCCAAGTCACTGCAAACATCACCAGTCTTTTTTATCAGCAAGAAAGATGGTGGCAAAAGAATGGTAATTGATTATAGGTATCTAAATGATTATACCATCAAAAACAATTATCCTTTACCCTTGATATCAACACTAATTGATAGGTTAAATGGTGCTGATATGTTTACCACCTTAGATCTTAGGTGGGGATACAACAACATTCATATGAAAGAAGGCAACAAATGGAAAGGAGCATTCACAATGCCAATAGGGGCTTTTGAGCCTTTGGTAATGTATTTTGGGATGTGCAACTCCCCAAGTACTTTTCAAGCTATGGTTAATGATATTTTCCATGACATATGGGAACATGTGGTAATTTATATTGATGATATTATGATTTTCACAAAGGATAAAAATCAAAACCAACATCTTGAAATTGTTGCAGAAGTTTTAGGTTATCTTCATGACCATGACCTTTTCTTGAAGCCATCAAAGTGTCATTTTGCCCAAAACCAAGTAGATTATTTGGGCATGGTTGTATTTAAAAAGGGGGTACAGATGCAACTAAACAAGACCATTGAAGTTTGAAATTGGCCAATTCCTAGAACTGTTAAACAGATTCAAGCCTTTTTAGGACTAACAAATTATTATTGAAGATTTATACCAAACTTCACTAATATCACAAGACCCCTTAATTCTGTTATATCCTGGACCTCTGACTGAATTCCAACTCTATTCCAATCTGGCTTACAATTGGTCTTTGCACCTAGTAAGCCACTCCAGCCCTCTGACTCCCCTCTAGACAACTCCAGCCCTCCATCACCATTCTAGTCTTCCCTAGCTATGCATGTACACTTCCTGCCCCTTAGTGTTATACACTTTCCTGGGCTTCTGCTCCCACTCCACTCCATTCTGTTTCCAGTCTATCTCTGCTCCAGTTAAGTACTACCCTAGTTCCCCTTCATCATCTCTGGACCATCCTGATATAACTCCATTACTGTTTCCAGTTGATTACCATTACCATTATTGTTACTATTCCTGTTCCATTTCTATTCCTTGCTTTTCCCTGTTTTATCCTGTTACCCTTCAGTTTCAGTCTGACATAATTGGACATTGTCTTCCCTGACATCTTCATTTGTTTCCTAGATATCTAGACATCTGCTTTGCTTCTGAGTTTGCACTTGTCTCATTTCATTACACTCCTAGATAGTTCTGCCTGGCTGAGATATAAGTACTGTAGTTTTGTATCTTGTATCTTAGTATGAATATCAACAAAAACAACAGAAACACCCTCTTGTCATCATTCTCACTCTGACCCTCCAGATTACTCTGGAGTACCTCCAAGGCCAAGCAATATCCTTGAAGAAGTCGCAAGGTCTCACCCCCATGACTAGGCTTGACTCTCCTTGTCCTGCCTGTCCCTTCTGTTGAGCATAGAGATAGCCTTATTATCCATCCCCAATATCTATGTAAATCAGAACAATGGAGAAGTGCAAGGGTGTACCACATAAGGTAAATCTGAGTCCTGTTTGACCATTAAAACCCTTCCTAGATTTCCCTGGAGCTCTCCAGAGCCCCCTGGAGTTCTGACCTTCCTTTAGCATTAAGGGTTTCATTTAAAAAAAAGGAACTGGTTAAAAGTATACTTATCTTGGTATAGATTTTAACAGTCTTTTTTTTAGTGGGATGAAAGTTTTAACAGTATATTTATACTTTCACTTGCACTTCTCTTGCCTTTACTTAAGAATTGGCCTCCACTATCTCTCAATACTCAACTCTGAACCACCTGCATGCTTGGCACACTCATGAATAATCTCTCTGAGATCTCCAGAACTTGATTCTATTCCTTGCATCTGTTAAAACTTTCCATCCCACTAAAATGGACTGTTAAAACCTATACCAAGATGAGTATACTTTTAACCAGTTCCTCTTTTTTAAATGAAACCCTTGATAAAATGCAACCTTTAATGCATTGACTAAACCTAAAACCTAAGCTTGGTGTGTGCTGCCTAATCCTAATCCTGAGTGTTGCTTTTATGCTAGTGGCAACAAACTAGGCAAAGTGTAGCAAAATAATAAAAGCCAAGAGAGAACTAGAACTGGAAGGTTCAAGTGTGCAAGACTGGGAAAACCCAGGCTTGAGCTGACCTCCTTTTATATTGCTACCAACTGTGCACAGACCATGTAACTGATGCTGGCCCTAAAGTATTATACAGTAAGCTATCCAATAGCAATAAGAGAGTGGGGACCTAGAAATATATGAGACAAACATAAGGTATGACATCAGAGTCTAGATCACTCTAGACTTGTGCCATGTAAAGGTGTGAAATGTGAAAAGGTGAAGATGTGAAGATGTGAAAGGGTCATGTGATGTGACAATATGAAGAGCTACAGTAGTAAAATGATAAACCCAAAAAGAGTAAAATTGAAAAAGTGCATTATAACACTACCCTGTCTTTAGGTCTTGAATTCCAGATGAGACAGGGCTAATGGAACAGAAGTGGTCAAGTTATGATAGGGTTCAAAGCAGGAATGAAAGTCTGTGAGCAACAGACCATGAAGTTTTTGAGGAGCCAATGGATTGCAAAGGTGAAAAGATGATGTAGCTTGAGGAGCATGTTGTAGATGATCTTCAGGTTCCCATGTATGATCAAAAGCATTGTATCCTTTCCAATGCACCAGGTATTCCAGTTTTCCCTTTTTCAATCTTGAGTCAACCACATATTCAACTTCCCATTCTTTATGTTCTTTTTCTGTGATAGTGACAGGATCCAGACAAATAACAGGTTGTTGGGGAAAAGGATCATAATAGGGTTTAACTCAAGAGATGTTAATGACAGGATGAATGTGAATGTTAACTGGTAATTGCAGTTTTACTGCATTGGGAAGGATATCAATGATAGTGTAGGGACCTATCCACTTCTGTGATAATTTCTTGGATGGATATGGAAGGGATAGATGTTCTGTGGATAACCAGACTTTCTGACCAATCTGGTATTGAGGTGCTTCTGATCTTTTTGATTCTGCTACTTGAATCATCTTTTCTTTGGCTTTTTCCAATGACTCTTG
>JBBPKN010001079.1:0-21788 GCA_038089275.1 Pulveroboletus cf. rosaemariae | reverse complement strand
GCATGACAAGCCACTTATACAAGCCATAGCATGTATGGAAGGAGGTTTTCCACTTGTCACCCTTAGTAATGTGAACTAAATGGTAAGCATGCCTAAGGTCAAGTTTGGTATAGATAGTTGCATGGCTTGGAGCATCAAGAAGATCAGAGATGCGTGAAAGGGGGTAGCAGTCTTTTTTTGTGATCTTGTTGAGTTCTCAGAAATCTACACACAACCAGAGAGATCCATCCTTCTTTTAGACAAAGAGGACAAGTGTAGCATGAGTGGATGCAGAGGGTCAGATGAAACCAGTAGCAAGATGTTTGTCTAGGAAAGTCCTGAGTGTTTCAAGCTCAGAGGGTGACAGAGAATAGGTGGTGCCAACAGGCAGTAAGGTGCCCTCTTCCAGGTCAATCTTCAGGTCAAACTTGCAGTGGGGGGTGAGAGTAGATGCCTTGCTTTTGCTAAACACATTAGCAAAGTTGTGGTATTTCTGAGGAACACTGGAAAGGTCAGCTGGAGGAGGGGCAATGGAAGTGGAATGGAAATAACTCTCCAGGGATCAGAGCTGCAGATAGAACAGGACTGAGCCATCAAGGCTACAGGCACATGTGAATGCTGATGAGCTAAGTAGCTCAATTGACAGAGGTTTGGGGTCAGAGGAACACAGTGAATCAGATTCAGAGTCAGCTTGGGTCAGAGAAACTGAAGGCTGCAGAGGTGAGCTCAGGGATATTGGCATGTTTGATTCAGATGATTGGAATGAGATATGACTTGATACCCAGTCAATCAATGGATTGTAGCAGGCAAGCCAGTTGTGTCCTAGAACAAGAGAACTAGATCCATCCAACAGAGTGACATAGAATGTCATCAGAGTAATATCACTAGTTTCAAAACAAACAGAAAGATCAATGGCATTCATAATCATAGAATTAAAGGAGCCATCAAAAAGTCAGAGCTGCAAAAGAGGA
Source organism: Pulveroboletus cf. rosaemariae (assembly GCA_038089275.1). Taxonomy (NCBI): domain Eukaryota; kingdom Fungi; phylum Basidiomycota; class Agaricomycetes; order Boletales; family Boletaceae; genus Pulveroboletus; species Pulveroboletus cf. rosaemariae. Next base: position 20,838 of record JBBPKN010001079.1, on the reverse strand, counting down.
ATGAAATAAGTCAGAAGATTTTAAGTACTAACTAACTTGGTGTCTACAAAGCAATCTGAAGAACCAGAGTCAATCAGGGCAGAAAACAGAGGAATTTCTTGTAAAACAAGGGTGACAAGAGGTATAAGTGAAACATTATCTAAAAAAATGGATGTGTTAAGTCTAACCTCCAGTAAAGCATGGAAAGAATCAATGTAACCTCCAGCCTATGTGGAGTCATGGAGGCTGCAGACTATTTTTTTTGCCTCTGAGACAGAGGCCTCTGGTTTGGTTTCTAAAGTGGAGGTTTTGGCTGCATGAGCTTTGGCTGCCTTGGAGGAAGACTTGGGGCAGTCCTTTGCTATATGCCCCATGATACCACAGAACAAACAGAGGTAATTCTCCAGTTAATGCTTGCATTCTTCAGTAGTAAGCTTACCATTCTTACCAAGCTTGAATGATAAGTCCTGTTTCTGGGGAACAGACAACTTGGAGAAGCCAGAGGAAGTAGCTGACTTGTTCCTTGATTCATTAGGGCTGGAGGTTGAAGTGGAGGATATGGCAGGTTTATCAGATGACTTGAATAGATAAGATGACTTCCCTTGTTGGCTAATTTTGGATTTGTGCTCTCAGTAATGAGCATCAATGGTTTAAGCCAGTTGGCACAGCTTAATGAGTGTCAGCAGCTTGCCAATGTGGGAAAGGTCATCTTTGATGTGGTCTGGAAGACCATTATAGAAATAGTGGTGGAGGGTACCTTCTCTATAACCCCAGACTTGAGATGCAATTCTGTTAAATTCAACTACATATTTGTTGATTCATTGACCATCCTTCATAGTCAACTGGTCTAGCTGGTGCTCTGCATCTCTGACTGGATTATGGGGTCCAAAGTTGGTCCAGAGTTCCTGAATGAACTCCTTATAATTGTTTATCCACAAGGGGCAGAAGTCAGGGTCTTTAGTAAAAAGGAGGTTAGGCTCAAACCATTCCAATGCCATGCCCTTAAGGTAGAACTGAGCATAAGTGACCTTGGCTCAGTTATTGGCAAAGGCTTTGGGATGATCCTGGAAATTTAATTCACATTGCACCAGAAAAATGCGGAGCTTCCAGGGGTTAGTTCCATTGAACTGATCTGGTTCATGTATTTTCATATGCTGTGGTGTTTCAGGAGTATGACAGAAAGAGCAAGCTAATTCATGAATGGCACTAGTGAGATTAGTAATAGTATCATGGTGAATAGGAATAGGTTCTGGGTCTGGAAAAAATTCAGGGTCATTCTCTGGAATATCAGAATATCCATTGGAGGGATTATCTCCAGGTTCATCTGGTACTTCTGGCTGGGCACCACAGTTGTCAGGGATATGGGGAGGTTGAGGAACCTTGGAACCATCAGGGGCTTTATTAACTGGAGCACTAGGTATGAACAAGTGGAAGGAAGCAGGAGCCTGTAAGGCTGAGCCTGGGGTGCAGCAGGCAGAGAAACTCTTGAACTGATCTAGAACAGTGCAAGAGTAAGCTCTGGTTATACAGATAGACATGATAGCAGTATCAGCACAAGCAGAAGTTTGAATATACTGTTATAAAGTTGCAATGTACTCCAGGAGTACTCTGGATAACTCCAGAGTGGATGGGGCTTGGCTTTACCTTATGTGGTGCACCCTTATGCTAGTACTGGATGCCCCAATTTATGGAGGGGTCAGAAATCCAGGGATTCAGAATAGGCCATAGAGCTTTTCCCAACAAGAGGTATGATGTCAAGTCATGGAGTGAGTTGTGAGACTTAGAGTAGGGCATGACATCAAGTTGTAAGACAGGAGGGATCTGAAGAGATTGTAATGTTATTATGGTTGATATTCAAACTAAGGTACAAGATGTGGAGCTACAGTACTTATACCTCAGGAAGGCAGATTATCTAAGGAGGAAACAGAGATATAAAAGGAGTTGTCTCATAAGCAAAGCAGATGCCAATGTATCCTGGATACAAATGAAGATGTCAGAGGAGATAACATCAAATAATGTCAAACTGAAACTAAATGATGACAGGGAAAAGCAAGGCACAAAGAAACAGGAACAGAAAGTAAGATTCAAGGAGCTACAGAGTTGTATTGGAATGGTACAGAGTTAGCATAGGTAAAGTTATAATCAATTATTAGGTAGGAAAAGATGGAGGTAAAGGAAACTAGGAAATATGCAGCTTAAAGCATGAAAGCAACCAGAGTTGCACCAGAGACATAGCAGAGTTGACCCATTGGCACAGGATGTGATAGCTCTGCTCTCTGTAGCAGGCCAGTTTTGTCTGTCAATATATCTACCAGGATAACACCCCCATTTACCTCTAACCTTCTCCAAACTTGTAGCAATTGACCATTTATTCTTCTTGGCCCTTGATATCCCTGCCACCTGTTTTCTTACCCTTGTAGTTAAGGTATATCCATTTTTCTGACCAACCAGGCTTTAGAAGCACCATCTTTTTTCTTCTGCACTTTAATGTGCTCCTGTTACAAAAGAACAGTTCAAATGCACAAGAGTCACATGACCATCATGTAACTGTGAGACTTCTATGCCAGATTGAGCCAAACCTTATACTATGGTTAATCTTATTCAGAGTTTACCTCAACTAAAGGGTTAGCATAGGATTAGTAGCAAATCTCAGATAATGGTATCTCCCAATCTAATCTAGATGACATCTGATCTTGGATCTGATCTGTGGTAGAGATTCAAATGGGATCTCCTTAGCCTCAAAGCTAAGGTGCTATCTTTATATCCATTGACTCTACAGTTTTTCTTTTTATTCTATTACTTCTTTTCTATTCTATACCCTTAATATGCATGGCCACTTAGTCATACCCTCTACCCTCACCCTATGCTCAGTTCCCATATTAGTATTTATCCCAGACATACTTGGTGGTCCATGCACCACCCTAGATAGTATAAATAGGCTGTTCATGTAGCTCTTAGCTTCCCAGCTTTGAGCACTTGTTTGTTTAGCCCTTTAGGCATTTCAATATACAAGCTAGTGTTTGGATCCAGCTTCTCAGGCTTAGCTACCCTGAGTATCTACCCTTTCTAAGTCCTGTGTCACCTCTAGTGGCAGGCATTTATCTATCTACCATCTTATTCTTTATATTGACACCAACATCGACATTGGCACAACTCCAAGATCATACCAGATTAGGATTAGAGCTTATCTACAGTGTGCCATATTTCCACCATAACAGCTCCCTGCATTTCATTTCGCACAACCAAAGTCTTCTTGCCCTTTCTGGGCATTTCTATCCCTTTCTGTTTTCCCTGGAAAGCTTACTCCTTCCATTATGACTGCACTGTGATTACCTTTCTTTTCCTACTTGCAGTTAATTAAACTTTGTTTTAGCTCCTTATTGGTACCTGCTTGGATTTCCTTTGTATGGCACTATATTGTTTTTATTCATGTGCCACCTCTCTATAACCCTCTTGCCATGGGCCCTCTTTGTTCCCTTCTGAGAAATCTGTTTTTCAGAATTCTCTCTGCATCTCTCCATTCTCTCTGATTCCTGCCTGGGAAATCCTTGCTTTTTGGGCATTGTTTTCTAATAACTTCATTCCTGCTTGTGGGTTTTCCCTTATCTTTTCTATATGTTGTCTTAGGACCTGTCCTTCTACTCTCCTAGGTGTTCTTTTTCCTGAAAGACATTCTGCTCTTCTGTGTCTTCTGGGTATCCTGCTCATTTCCCTGAATATGCTATTCCTGGAGACATTCTGCTCTTCTGCATTTCCTAGAAATGCTGCTTATTTCTTTAGAACCTCCTCTGACTCTTCTGTTATTTTGCCCTGGGAATCCCTTGGTCTTCCAGCCTTGTTCTGATGACTCCATTACTCTTTACCTTTTATTCCTGTTCCTCCTCTGGTCTATCATTCAGAAACCTGGCCTTTCATTTTTCCTGGATTTTTCTTTTCCTTTGGGGATATTTCTGCTCTTCCATGTCCCCTGGGAATTTCCCATTTCTGTGTCTGTCCTTTTGGTTGGCCTCTTCTTCCAGCCTCCCTCCCATCTCTCAGGGTACTTCTAAATACCTTCTGCTTTGCATCTTGTGCTGCCTCTGACCCCTTGTTTTCTGTCTCCTAGTTAATGATGGAACATTGACCTTGAGAAGGGGATAGCATTTAGTAATAGTATCTAGTGACCATACTAGTAACTGCTGATTACACCTAGCAATCCACAACCTACCAGTCATCTAGTACTCATGCCCTTCCCTCAGTTCCATCACTTGCCCCTCCAATCTCCCTCTATTTCATCTTCAGTCTCTTCCACTGCAGTGCCCAGCCCATTTGGTCAACTGTCTACCTCTTTGTGCAATGACCAGATGTGCTTTGTGCCAATTGCCCCCTCTGACTACCCTTACCACTCATGTAGTGACTAACCCCTATCTATGTCAACTGTACCTATCTCCAATCATCTCCATCTCTCTTCTGAGTAGCTCAACTCCCTCTCCTTGCTGCAGCACATGAATGATGTGCAATCCAATTAGCATACATAATCACTTGTGAAGTACAGGAGGTGAGACCAGTGAGCAACCCTCAGTAGAACATCCACTTTTTTGGATCCTCTCCAACCACCACTCTGCTGTCCTTTTACTCTGCCTTAGCCTCAAGGTTGACAGGAATGACCCTTGGTCCCCCTGCCATAATGTACCCAGCCTGATGACCCTCCACCAGCTTGATCTGGACTAGGTCACAAAGGAGCTTGTTCTGCTCCTTCATTTCTTGGCAAAGATAATTATTGATCTCTTGAATGGCATCTGCAATCAGGTGGTCCCCCATAGGCTCTGACCCCCCACCTTCTCTAACTGCTAAAACCCTGGATTGTACCTGCTCCACCCCTCTGGCTACTCCTTCTGTGCCTCTGATTCCAGATCCCTGTCCTTCTGATAATCATGTAGCATTTCTCCAATTTAGAATCATATGGCTGGTTATTCTCCTCCTCATACACTCCAGATGTTTGGCCCATATGAGGCCTACTCCATCAAGGGAATAAGAAGCTAGTTGCTTATTAGACCAGTATTGGAGCTCACTGAATAACAACATCAGGAATGGGATATGTCTTTGACATTTCTGCCCCTATTACTTTATCAAAATCTAACCCAACTTTGATTTAGCTCTGACCTCTAGCTGCACAATGAAACTATCTCACTGGCAATTAGTGTGTTTCAGTTCCCTTTGGAGATAAGAAACCTTCCTCAACTCCATTCCTTCCCTACTTTAGATTCAACTCTTCTGATATTTGTTTTGGATTCTTCATTTGACTATTGGGCTCTAGTCTAATTTCTGATCTTTTCTCTGGTAATTGTTTTGAAGCCTTGTGTCTCTCCACTTCTACCCTCTTCATTTCTTTTCAGCTTCTCTGACCCTATGTTAGAAGTGACTGTTTTAACATTGGTCTCTAATCTCATCCCTCTAGGAAATTCAGTTAATTCTTTCATTCTCTTCTTGATTGTTCTTTTGTTCTCCATACTGCCCCATGACTGCCCAAGGCACCACTTGCCTGGTCATAAGATTTCATCTTGACAAGTTTATTGCAATTTGCAGAAACCTTACTTTCTGGGATTACTCTGCATTTGCTTTGAACTTGGTTACTCAAGGTTTGCAAGGCCTTTACTTAAGTAGTCTTTGATGCCCCTTTTTGTATCCTAATTCCTGGCCCCCAAGCCTGTTCCAAACCCTGACCTCTGTTATAAAGACAAACTAGAGTAACTATTACTCTACTCTAGTACCATTATATCCTCATTTTCTTCTCTCTCCACTCCCTCCTGGACCTCTGTCCTGAGTTCCACCACCTCTCCTGCCACCTCTTCCTCTTTACTGTCCTCTGGCCCACTCTCTGCATCCTCTCTGCTCATCCTTCATGTGAGATCAAGAATATTAACCAGCCATGCTAGCAGCTGGTTCTCCCTCCTTATCTCCCACACCATCCTGCCTCCCACCTTCCATATGGTTGCCACCTGCTCAGCACTGCCCTCTGCTCCTTCTAAGCATGCCCTCTTTTTGAGCTGCTTTTTCTCTGCATCTCTCCATTGCCACTTCTGCACTAGCTTCTCCTCTTCTGGGCATTCACACCTTGCCTTGGCCTTTTGGCAGGCCAAGCACAATGTGGACTTCCCCATGCCCACCTCACACTCCATCTCCCTATCCTCACATCTCCAGCACACTGGTACCTCCTCTACCCTCTGCTTCCCCTTGTCATGGCTAGGCCCTGCTTGGGCCTGCACTCACACTGCCTAATGATCTTCAGTTATCCTGCTCTCAGGCAAATAACCATGGTACTTACCTTTTCTTGGGCTGCCACCTCTGCCACCTGCTGGGCCCTCTCAGCCTCCTCAACCTGCCTTCAGATAGCCTTCTCCACTACCTTCTGGGCCTTTTCCACTCTCCTCTGCTCTTCTTCTCTCCTTGCCTTCACATGTCTCTTGTGCTCAGCATATTTGGCATCACTTAATACCTCATTGTTATTGGTGCATTTCATAATGCATTCTTTAGCCCATGTTATGATGTTATTGAATGTGGCCATATTGTGTAATAAAGAAAGAATGAGTTACCATGAAGTCTCCATTTTTATTCATGAGTAAGCTAAGAAACTCCACTCTTTTACCCCATTGTCACTAAACAAGGTCATATGCTTGTTACCTTCATAACCCTTTGCTTTACCTCTCCAATGTTACTAAATGCACAATCACATGCCCATCACCACACTATCTCAGATCATGTGTCTATATCCTCTGCACTCTGGGCCAACAGCCTTCAAGGGTTCAGGCCTAAGGGGAGAATACTGTCATATCCCATACCTTTGACCCAATTCTACCTCTATCCCAACCTGGCTTATGACTGGTCCTTGTATCCAGTAAGCTACTCTAGCCCTATGACATCCCTCCAGGCAACTCCAGCCCTCCATCACCATTCCAGTCTGCCCTAGCTTTGCATATATGCTTTCTGCCCCTTCATCATTATATACTCCCCTAGCCTTCCACTTCCACTCTACCCTATTCTGTTTTCAGTTCTATTTCAGTTCCAGTTAAGTACTACCTTAGTTCAAGTTTATCATCTCCAGACCATTCTGGTATAACTCTGTCACTGTTCCTGCTTTCAGTTACTGTTACCCATATTGTTACTATTCTTGTTCCATTCCTGTTCCTAATTTCCCCTCATTTCATTCTGTCACCCTTTAGTTTCAGTCTGACATGATTGGACATTGTCTTTTCTGACATCTCCATTTGTCTCTTAGATATTCAGACATCTGCTTCACTTCTGAGTTTGCATCTGTCTCACTTCAATACACTCCTAGATAGTTTTGCCTCTCTGAGATATAAGTACTATAGTACTGTATCTTGTACCTCAGTACAAATATCAACATAAACACCCCCTTGTCTTTGTCCTTACTCTGCTTGAGCCCTTGAGCTCACTCTGACCCTCTGGGTTACTCTAAAGAACCTCCAGGACCAAGCAATATCCTTGAAGAAGTCATAAGATCCCACCTTCATAACTAGGCTTGACTCTCCTCATCCTACCTGTTCCTCTTGTTAAGCACTGAGATAGTTCTCTTTCCCATTTCCAACATCTATGTAAATTGGAACACCAGAAAGTGCAAGGGTACACCACATAAGGTGAAGCTGAGTTCTGTCCAATCAACCAACCCTTTTCAAATCCCTCTGGAGGTCTCTGGACATTCCCAGAGTTTCTGGAGTATGACTTTTCCTCAGGTTCATGCACCACTAAGGCACTGGAACCTGACCTTTGCCCTCTAGCAACAAGGGCTTCATTTAGGAAGAGGATTGGTATACAATTTAACAATTTATTTGTATCAGGGATAGGTTTTAACATTGCTCCCTATTACAAGTTTGACTTAAAGATCAATTTGAAAGAGGGCACCTTCCCACCTATCAGCACCATCTACTCCCTTTTGCCTTCTGAGCTTGAAGTGTTTAGAACCTTCTTAGATAAATACCTTTCTATGGGATTTATTCACTCTTTCTTATCTGCTCACACTGCCCCTGTTCTCTTCATCTAGAAGAAGAACAGATCTCTTCAGTTGTGTGTAGATTTCTGAGAACTCAACAAGATCACAAAAAAAGACCACTACTTCCTTCTGTGCATCTCTGATCTCCTTGATGCTCCAAGCCATGCAACCATTTATATTAAGCTTGATCTCCAGCATGCTGATCATTTAGTCCACATTGCTAAGGGTGACAAGTGGAAAACCTCCTTCTGTATGTGCTATGACTTGTATGAGTGGCTTGTTATGCCATTTGGGCTTATCAATGCCCCTGCAGCTTTTCAGTGATTCATCAATTTTATCTTCACTGATCTTTTTAATGTTTCCATAATCATTTACTTGGATGATATTCTAATTTTTTCTGCTAACCAGACATCCCATACTGGGCATGTCTGTGAAGTCCTCCACTGCCTTCAAAAACACAGCCTCTTTGCCAAACCTGAGAAATGTGAATTTTATACTGAATTAACTGAGTATCTTGAATACCAACTCTTCCCTTTAGGGCTCACTATGTTCTCTGAAAAGGTTCAATCCATCCTGGATTAGCCTGAGCCTTGCAAAGTTCATAATATTCAGTCTTTCCTTGGTTTTGCTAATTTCTACTGCCACTTTATCCAGGGCTACTTTGACATTGTCATTTCTCTAACTTGCCTCACTCACAAATCAGCTCATTGGAATTTCAACACTTCTTATTGTGCTGCTTTCCAGCATCTCAAGGATGCTTTTACTTCTGCCCCTATTCTAATCCATTAGGTCCCTAATGCTCCTCTCATTATTGAAACTAATACTTTAGACTATGCAATCACTGAAATCCTTTCACTCCAGTGTCTGGATGATAAGGTCCATCCTGTTGCTTTCTATTCATGCATGCCAGAACTTAACTATAATACCCATAATAAGTAGCTTCTTGCCATTTTTATTATATTCAAGACCTGGCATCATTACCTCAAAGATTCTGGTACTCTGGTGGATGTTATCACTGATCACAAGAATCTGGAATACTTTACTACATCTAAACTTCTGACCCACTAGCAAGCCCAGTGGTTGGAATTTCTCTCCCAGTTCCATCTGACCATCCATTCTCACCCTGGTCATTTAGATGCTAAACCTGATACTTTGATTTGACATTGGAATATCTATCTCAAAGAGGGAAATAGTGACTACACCCACATTAATCCACACAACTTCTGTCCTGTGTTCATACAGGAGCAACTCACTGCATCCCTCCAGGCTTTCTCCTTAGCATCTCCAGTCTTCCAGTCCATATTCCTCTTTGACCTTGAAACCCTCCATCATGACATCCTCTTGGCTCTCCCTTTTGATTCCACCACCTCTACCCACTTGTCCAGCACCCTCTTGCCCAACTCTCATTGATCTAGAGACTCAGAAGGCTTCTTGCATTTGGACAACCACATTTATGTCCCTGATACCTCTGATCTCCACCTTCAGATACTTCATTACAAGTATAATCACTCCTTATCTGGATACTTTGGACAGAATTGAACACTGGAGCTCATCCACCAAGAATATACCTGGCCTGATATTTGAGCATTTATCAAAGAGTATATTTTTTCATGTACAGCTTGTGCCCATGCCAAGGTACTCCATCACAAACCCTATGGTTTCCTCAAGCAGCTCTCTATTTCAGAAAAGCTGTGGAATTTCATTTCTATGAATTTCATCAAACAACTCCCAGTTTCCTCCAGTCACTTCACCATCCTTGTTATTGTAGATCATCTATCAAAGCAGTGCATCTTCATCTCTACAGATAATAAGGTGACCTTCCCAGAGCTTGCTAAACTCTTCTTACTCCATGTTTTCTCCAAACATGGAGTTTTCTTCCATATCACCTCCAATCATGGTTCCAAGTTTGTTTCCCATTTCTTCTGTTCCCTGAGTCAAGCCCTCAATATCCACCTCCACTTCACCTCCAGATATCATCCAGAAGGTAATAGTCAAACTGAGTAAATGAACCAAACCCTGGAGCAGTATCTATGTGTTTATTGCAACTATTAGCAGGATAACTGGTCCAAATTCCTGCCCCTCATGGAGTTTGCTTATAACAATGCCTCTAATGCTACCACAGGTGTTTTCCCTTTCTTTGCTAATAAGGGCTACTGTCATATCCTGGACCTTCAACCCAAATTCCAACCCCATTCCAACCTGGCTTACAATTGGTCTTCACACCTAGTAAGTTACTCCAGCCCTCTGACTCCCCTCCAGGCAACTCTGGCCCTCCATCACCATTCCAGTCTTCCCCTGCTATGCATGTATGCTTCCTGCCCCTTAGTATTATACACTCCCCCAGGCTTTCACTCCCACTCTGCCCCATTCCACTTCCAGTCTATCTTTGCTCCAGTTAAGTACTACTCTAGTTCCCCTTTGTCATTTCCAGGCCATCCTGATATAACTCTGTTACCATTCCCAGTCAGTTATCATTACCATTATTGTTACTATTCCTGTTCTGTTCCTGTTCCTGCTTTTCCCTATTTCATCCTATTACCCTTCAGTTTCAGTCTGACATGATTGAACATTGTCTTCCCTGACATCTCCATTTGTTTCCTAGATACCTAGACATCTGCTTTGCTTCTGAGTTTGCACCTGTCTTATTTTGTTACACTTCTAGATAGCTCTGCCTTGCTGAGGTATAAGTACTATAGTTTTGTATCTTGTACCTCAGTATGAATATCAACAAAAACAACAGAAACACCCTCTTGTTGTCATTCTCACTCTGCTCAAGCCCTTGGGCTCACTCTGACCCTCTGGGTTACTCTGGAGTACCTCCAAGGCCAAGCAATATCCTCAAAGGAGTCACAAGGTCTCACCCCCATGACTAGGCTTGACTCTCCTTGTCCTGCCTGTCCCTTCTGTTGAGCATAGAGACAGCCTTCACCCACCCCCAACATCTATGTAAATCAAGACAATGAAGAAGTGCAAGGGCACACCACATAAGGTGAAGACAAGTCCTGTTCAACCATTGAAACTCTTCCTAGATTTCCCTGGAGTTCTAACCTTTCTTCAGCATCAAGGATTTCATTTAAAAAAAAGGAACTGGTTAAAAGTATACTTGTCTTGGTATAGGTTTTAACAGTCTCTTTTTTAGTGGGATAAAAGTTTTAACAGCTACCATCTAAATATCTCCATTTACCTGGAATGCAACCTTACCTCTATCCAAGCTTGAGAAAATGCCATTGACCTTGACTCACTCCATACCTTCCTTCATGAGGAAATAGCTGCCATCCAAGTCAGATATCAAAGATCTGCAAATAATCAACAATCTCCAGTACTGGACTTTAAAGTAGATAATCAGATATTTGTCAAGGCTAAGTACTTTAGGACTATATGGCCATTCAAGTAACTTGCTGAAAAGAACTTAGGTCCTTATCCCATTATTACTCAGGTAGGCTCACTGTTCTTTATACTCTATCTCCTGAAGAACATGAAGTTCATCCATTTGGTCTTTTATATCTCTCAACTTGAATCCTCTGTTCCCAACATGATTCTTGACCATGTGCAATCACCCCCACCACTAGTCAAGATTGATGGTGAACTAAAGTTTGAGATCTCCAAAATTCTAGACTTAAAGATAGATTGTAGGCAAAGGAACTGCAAATTACTATATTTGGTTAAGTGATTAGGTTATGAGGATACTGATGAGGAGACCTTGTGGCTTCTTGTCACTGAATTAGGTCATACTTTGGAGATTGTTGAGAAGTTTCATCTTCATTATCCAGACAAACCTGGGCCATCTTATAATGGACCAACTAAGTAGTGGATCTAGTGATCTAGTTACAAGATCCCTTATCTACTCAAAAATTACCTTTTTAATCTTCTCCTTGTCTTCATCATCTACTATAGAAATTCTGCCAACTTTCACACAAAGCTCCAATAGCTCTGCTGCTATCTTGTCAACCTTCCTATTCTTGCTCTCTAAACTTCTGGCATCTCCAGTCTCTATTACCCATGTCTTTCCCAATACATTAACCAGCTGCCCTAGCAGCCAGTTTTTGTGCCTCATCTCCTGCTGTAACTTTCTGCCCACCTTCATTAAGTAACAACTCTCTGCCATCTGCCAAAGCCCCTCCTCTGTCTCTTCTGAGTCTGCCCTGCTACTGGGCACCCTTTCCTCTTCTGCCTTCCATCTCCACTTTCTCTCCAGCTTCTCCTGGCCAGGACAGTCACATCTCACCTTTGCCTCTATATAGGCAAGGCATAATGTTGACTTGCCCAGATCCACCTGGCACTTCAGCCCCTAGTTGTCATACCTCTGGTATCCTGGTCCTTCCTCTGCTCTCCTCTTGCTATTGCCACTACTCAACTCCACCTAGGCTTGGTGAAGTTCCTTCACCTAAATTAGTTCTGAATACTGGGCCTTGACCATATTTTCCATACTTATCCATTTCTGGACTGCCTTCACTGCCTTTTAAGCCTCCTCTGCTTTTTCACTTGATGTACTTCACATTGCCAAGCTTCTCTTCATTGTCAATGTGCTCCTCAAGGCACTCATTAGACCAGGTATAAAGATTGGTGAATGAAGACATGATGAGAGAAACTTGTGTGGAAGTCTCTGAAGTGATATTTGTTTTTATGGGCTTCTGGACAGCTAAACTCCAATGCCCACCCCACTCACTTACTAATCAAGAGCATGTGCTTAATAGCCTTTATGGGTTCAGGCCTTAAGAGGGAAATACTGTTATATTGTTAAAACTTATACTAAGTATGAATAAACTGTTAAAATGTATACCAATCTCCTTCCTGAATGAAACCCTTATTGCTAGAGGGCAAAGGTCAGGTTCCAGTGCCTTAGTGGTGCATGAATCTGAGGAAAGGTTATACTTCAGAACCTCTGGGAATGTCCAGAGACTTCTGGAGGAATTTGAAAAAAGTTGGTTGATCAAACAGGACTTAGCTTCTGTTAAAACCTTTATATCCAGTTCCTTACTGAATGAAACCCTTATTGCTAGAGGACAAAGGTCAGGTTTCAGTACTGTCACATCCTGTGCCAATGGGTCAACTCTGCTATGTCTCCAGTGCAACTCTGGTTGCTTTTATGCTTTAAGCTGCATGTTTCCTAGTTTCCTTTACCTCTGTCTTTTCCTACCTAATGATCCATTACAACTTTACCTATGCTAACTCCATACCATTCCAATACAACTCCATTGTTCCTCCAACCTCACTTCCTGTTCCTGTTTTTTTGTGCCATGCTTCTCCCTGTCATTACTTAGTTTCAGTTTGACATTATTTGATATTGTCTTCTCTGACATCTCCATTCATATCCAGGATGCATTGGCACCTGCTTCACTTATGAGACAACTTCTTTTATATCTCTGTTCCCTCCTTAGATAATCTGCCTCCCTAAGATATAAGTACTGTAGTTCTGTATCTTGTACTTCAGTTTGAATATCAATCATAACACAATGTTACAATCCCCCCAGACCCCTCCAGTCTCATGACTTGATGTCATACTCTACCCTAAGTCCCTCAACTTACTCCATGACTTGATATTGTACCTCTTGTTGGGAAAAAGCTCTATGGTCTATCCCAGACCTCCAATAGTTTCTAACCCCTCTGTAAATTGGGGCACTCGGTACTAGCATAAGAGCATACCACATAAGGTAAAGCCAAGCCCTGTCCACTCTGGAGTTATCCAGAGTACCCCCAGAGTATATTGCAATGTTTATAACAAGTACCTTATTGATGCATGAACCTGAGGGAAGATTATAACTCCAGAGGCTCCAGAGGAGTTTAGAGAGATCCAGAAATGATTTCATTGATCAAATGGGACTTGGCTTTACCTTATATGGTGTGCCTTTGCACTTTTCAGTGTTCTGATTTACATAGATGTTAGAGGTGGGGAAGAGGACTGTCTTGGTACTTAACAAGAGGGATAGGCAGGACAAGGAGAGTCAAGCCTAGTTATGGAAGTGGGTTCTTTTGACTCCTTCAAGGATATTGCTTGGCTCTGGAGATTCTCCAGAGTAAATCAGAGGGTTAGAGTGAGCCTAAGGGCTCAATCAGAGTGAGAACAATGACAAAAGAGTGTTTATATCAATATTCATACTGAGATACAAGATACAGTACTACAGTACTTATACCTCAGAGAGGCAGAACTATCTAGGAGTGTAGCAAAGTGAGATAGGTGCAAACTCAGAAGTGAAGCAGATGTCTAAATATCTAAGAAATGAATGGAGATGTCAGGGAAGACAATGTCCAATCATGTCAGACTGAAACTAAAGGGTAATAGGATGAAACAAGGAAAAACAAGGAACAGGAACAGAAATGAGAATAGTAACAGTAACTGAAAGTGGGACTAGTAATGAAGTTATACTGGATTAGTCTGGAGAAGATGAAATGAAACTAAGATAGTACTTAACTGGAACAGAGATAGAACTGAAAACAGAATAGGATGGAGTGGGAGTGAAGGGCCAGGGGAGTATATACTGATGGAGAGGCAAGAAGCATACATGCATAACTGAGGCAGACTGGAATGGTGACAGAGGGCCAGAGTTGCCTGAAGGGGAGTCAGAGAGCTAGAATAGCTTACTGAATACAAGAACCAGTTATAAGCTGGGTTGGAATTGGGTTGGAGGTATGGGATATGACACATATCCCATGCCAACAGATTAACTTCACTATGTCTTCAGTGCAACTCTGGTTGCTTTCATGCTTTAAGCTGCATATTTCCTAGTTTCCTTTACCTTTATTTTTTCCTATCTAATAATTGTTTCCAACTTTACCTATGCTAACTCCATACCATTCTGATACAACTCCATAGTTCCTCTGACCTTACTTTCTATTCCTGTTTCTTTGTACCTTGCTTTTCCCTGTCATCATTTAGTTTCAGTTTGACATTATTCAATGTTGTCTTTTCTGACATCTTTATTCATATCCAGGATGCATTGGCATCTGCTTTGCTTATGAGACAACTCCTTTCACATCTCTGTTCCCTTCTGTCATATCCTGGATCTCTGACCCAATTCTGACCCCATCCTGTCCCAGCTTACAATTAGTCTTTGTATCTAGTAAGCCACTCTAGCCCTTTGACTCCCCTCCAGGCAACTCTGGCCCTCTGTCACCATTTCAGTCTTCCCCAGCTACACATGTATGCTTCCTGCCTTTTAACATTATATGCTTCCCCAGGCTTCCACTTCCACTTCACCCCATTCTGTTTCTAGTCTATCTCTGCTCCAGTTAAGTACTACCCTAGTTCCCCTTTATTATCTCTGTACTATCCCAGTATAACTCCATTATCATTTCTGGTCTCAGTTGCTGTTACCATCATTGTTACTATTCCTGTTCCATTCCTATTCCTTGCTTTCCCCTGTTTCATCCTGTCACTCTTCAGTTTCAGTCTTGTTATGTTTCCTCTTTTCTTCCTTTCTTCCTCTTTTCTTTCATCATAGCTTCTGCTCTTCTTGCACCTTTGGTGCTTCCTTATTCACTTTTCAATATAGTTTCTGCTCTTCTCATGCTCTAGCCTTGTCTAGACCACTCTCTTGTTATACCCTTTGCCTGGGCCTTCTATCTCTTAATCAGCTGACTCATAATCATTCCATCTGTTTCCATCTGTTTCCACACAGATATCTTACTCTTCATTTGTCAGCATGATTACTCATTTCATCTCTGCTTCAACTCTATTAACTGTACTATAAAGTAGTGTACTTCCTGTTCTCTCTTTCCTCATGCTACTTCTACCTTGTGATCATCTCACAGTTCTCACATCTCCACTACTCCTTGTACCTATGTACTTGAAATCCACTGTTTGTGTCCTGGCACTTAACCAGAGGATCATCAGCATCTGATCTTGGCACATCCCTGGGAGTGTAGCTGGTACCACTAAGGGACAACACTTCATTTGTTCCCTTTCACTCATCTTGAAGCTTATCTTTGGTTCACTTCTCCCACTTCATCTCCAGCAAGGTCTATGCCAGTTCCTACCTGGGCCTAGCATAACAAAAGAAGTAGTGTATTTTACTTGTGGCTATTGTTGCTATAGTCTGCTCCCACCATTCCACCCAAATAACCCTTGCTGTTTGACTCTCTCTGGGGTGAGCCTCATGCCTCTACCTCAGACCCTCTCAAATCCACTTTGGAATCCAAGAACCCCTCCTTTCTGGATTACCCTTCCACATCAGAAGACATGCTTGTGGACATCCTTGTTCTCTCCCAAGAAGAAGTATGAGAAGACCATGACCTCACTCATGAACTCTCCTCTTCTTTACAGATTCCTTGAGCCCAGACTCCACCTTCTCCCACTCCTATTTGATGTTGACTGGCATTCACCCTTCCTCAACCCTGTCCTTGACCATCTTCTTCTGTAGTCATGTCTGGCTCCTCTACCTCCACTATCAAGCCTATAAAACTTCATCTCAGTGCCCCAGAGCACTTTGATGGCAACCAATCCAAGGCTGAGAACTGGCTAAACACAGTCCAGTTCTATCTCTTTGTCAACAGTGCAGTTTATGACTTCAATGAGAAAAAGATTGTGTTTGCCCTTTCCTTTATGACCAAAGGGCCAGCACTGTTGTGAGCTGCAATGTACTGGAAGAAATGTATCTCTAGAATAACCATCACCATGGGAAAATTCCCCCATTTTATCTCCAAGTTCCCAAAGGTTTTCCAACAATAGGACATGATTAATGCTGTCATTCACTGGTTGGCAAACACACAGATGAAGCAGGGAAAGAAAGGCAAATGGATGCCTTCCCTTGCTGAATACACTGCTAAGTTCCAAAACTGAGTCATTACTGCCAAAATCACTGACAACAATGTTCTCATTGGCTACTATGAAACAGGACTCATGTCCTACCTATTACATCACATTCACAACCTGGATATAATCCCTTCTACTATTGCTGAGTGGTATACTAAAGCTGCTCACTTTCAGGGAACTATGGAACATGCCCACTCTATAGAACAAAGGTGAAAGAACCCCTGTGCATTTGCCTGGACTCCCACACCCCCCTCTACCACATCCAAGCTGGAGAAAGATCCAAATGCCATGGATGTTGATGCCATAAAGAAAGGCTGCCTCACCGAAGTAGAAAGGACCTTCTGCATCAAAAATCAACTTTGTTTTAGATGCCAGAAACCTGGCCATATCAATACAGCCTGCTCCAATTTCCCTGCTTCTTCCCTTCCTTCCACCACCACCAAAGAAATCCCTTGTGTCAAAACAGTCTTGGCTGAAGAACCAACAACAAAGATTGAGGAGATTAGTGATAATAAATCTGATGATGGGGTGGCAAGAGTAGTAGTGAAGAAAGAACAAAAGAAGAAGATGGAAAAGCAGGGCTTTTAAAATGGAGTACCTCCTCTACACAAGGTACTTTCTCCTTCTCTTGTGCACCTGTACTTGCATCTGCTTCAAAGAAGTCAATAAAAATTGCAATTTAAGTTTTTCCCTTCACTTATGTCAAGAAATTGTAGCTACTCATGCCCTTGTCAATAGCAGAGTGCAAATCAACTATATTGACTGGGATTTTGTCAAGAAGAACCAGTTTCCCACTAAGAAACTAGACAAACTGATTGTTATTCAAAATATCAACCACTCTGAAAATAAGAAGGGCAAGATTACTTAAACCTGCAATCTCCTTTTTTGCTTTGAACAAACCATTCTCCCAGTTTCCTGCTATGTAATTGCATGCAGGAAGGAGAATATCATTCTTGGACATCTGTGGCTTCAGGCCACAAATCCCACTATTGACTGGATAGCAAACATGCTTACTATTCCAGACCCTTCTTCTGATAATGTCACCTACCATGTCAACTCTGTCCATAAACCACAGTTCAATGGACTCCTTGAAGATATTATCATCCCACACAATGAACTCCTGGTCTGCTATCTGGACTATGTCACTCCGGAGCAATCTATTAATAATTTGCTCTATGACCACCACTCTAGCAGGATTTTAAATTACTGCTCCTCCTATCTCCCTGAAATCACCATTGCTCAGCTCACTACATCCACTGAGCTCACCATTGAGGCCAAAAAGGCCAAACCAAGGACAACTCTTTCCCCTGAATACTCTCAATTCTTATCAGTATTCTCTGACACTCCAAAAACCCTAGATCACCTTCTGCCCTCTTGCCCCTATGATTATGAGATCAATCTGAAGAATACATTTGTCTCAAAAATCAGTAAGGTTTACCCCTTATCCTCTCCTAAGCAACAGGCCATGGAAGCATTCCTCAAAGAAAACCTTCAGGCTGGAAAGATCCACTCCTTCAAATCCCCTTAAGCTTCATCCTTTTTCTTCATCAAGAAAAAGAATGGCAAACTCCACCCCTGCCAGAATTACAGGTACCTCAACAAACATACTGTTTGCAATGTCTATTCTCTTTCCCTTATCTCCGACCTTATCAATAAGCTCTGAGATGCTCAACTTTTTACTAAGTTTGACATCCATTGGGGCTATAACAACATCCATATTTGAGATGGACATCAATGGAAAGCTGCCTTCATTACACATAAGGGGCTCTTTGAACCCACAGTGATGTTCTTCAGTTTGAATAACTCATCTGCCACTTTCCAGCAATTCATGAATGATTTATTCTGCAACATGATTGCTGAGGGATAGCTTGTTATCTATATGGATGACCTCCTCATCTCCTCCCCTGATGCTGACACCCACCAGGAACATACCTCCCGAGTCCTCCAATTGATGATGGAACTCGATCTTCACCTCAAATTGGAGAAATGCACCTTCACTGCTCCCCAAGTTGAATACCTTGGGATGATCATTCATCCTGGTAAACTCACCATGGACCCTGTTAAGCTCACTGGTATCTCCCAGTGGCCCACCCCTTCTAAAGTCAAGGATATTTATTCTTTCCTTGGCTTCGCTAACTTCTACAGGCAATTTATTCCTAACTACTCTACTATCACCCATCCTCTCCTTGATCTTACCAAGAAATCCATGGCATGGTCCTGGTCCCCCACTGCCCAGAAAGCCTTTGACTCTCTTAAGGCTATCTTCCTCTCTCAACCAGTATTGCAGATGCCAGATCTTGCTTGTTCATTTGCCATTGCCACCAATGCTTCTGCTTATACATCTGGTGGTATTCTTCTCCAAACCAATAAGAATGGGGATTGGCATCCCTGTTCTTATCTCTCCCAGACATTTTTCACTGCCAAGTGGAACTATGATATCTATGATTGCAAACTTCTTGTGATCATTCATGCTTTAAAAGCATGAAGGCAATATCTTCTTGGCTCTTCCACTCCTGTTCAGATTTTCACTAATCACAAAAACCTGACCTATTTTAAATCCCCTCAGAAGCTTAACCAATAACAAGCTCACTGGCTTCTCAACATTGCTGACTTCAACCTGCAACTTTCCCATGTTGCTGGTACCTCTCTTGCTGGGCCTGATGCCCTCTCTTGCCACCCTGATCTTTGTCCTGATACTTTCCAGGATAATCAGGAAGTCACCCTTCTTCTCTCCAAACTCTTTGTCAACCTTATTGATGCTAATCTCTCTGCCCACATTAAGAAGCATCAACACAGCAACCCCCTCCACCTCTCTATCCTGCAAAAACAGGATGCCTCTGCAGATGAGAAATTCCTATGCTCCTGTATCTCCAATTGAAAGGAAATTGATGGGTTACTCACTTACTATAACCACATTTTCATTTCCTCCTTCATTAACCTCCATTGTGCCATTCTTCACTGATGTCATGACCACCCCTCTGCTAGCCACCTTGGTTATTTGAAAACCCACCAACTTGTCTCCACTGAGTTCTGGTGGCCTGGCCTCACTGCTTTCATCTGCAACTACATTGCCAGCTATCCTGTTTGCCAACAAAATAAGGCAAATACCCATTCTTCCATCCCTGCTTTCTCTCCCATCTGCTCCACTGCCACTCATCCCTTCCAACAGATCTCTTGTGATCTCATTACCAATCTTCCTCCTTCCTCTGACTTTGATGCCTTGCTGGTTGTGGTTGACCACAGGCTTACAAAGGGGGTAATCCTTTGCCCCACCAAGAAATTCATTACTGCTGAGGGTATTACCACCCTCTTTTTCCACAAAGTTTACCTCTGATATGATCTCTATAATAAGATCATCTCTGATCAAGGCCCTCAGTTTGCCTCTACATTTGCCAAGGAGCTTGGGAAACTACTTGAGTACAATCTCTCCCTCTTCACTGTATATCATCCTTAATTTAATAATAAAACTGAATGAGTTAACCAGGAGATTGAGACATATATCCACATCTACTGTGGCTTCAATCCTACTGGATGGACTGACTCCATCACCCATGCCAAATTTGTCCACAATCACTGCCCCCACTCTGTCACAGGGCAATCTCCATTCTATCTCATGATGGGATATGAACCCTGTGCCCTTCCCTCTATTATTGATGAATCACTAATGCCTGCTGTTGCTGACTGCAATAAGGCACTTCTTGCTGCTTGTAATGAAGTATTCGCTGCTCATGATCTAGCTTGCCAAACTATGGCATCTCGCATTCATTCCACCTTTTTCCCATTTGTCAAAGGAGATAAGATATGGTTAAAAGCACACAATTTAAAACAGGCTGTTGTTTACCTGAAACTCTTCCCAAAATGGGAAGGACCCTTTACCATCACAGAGGTTCTTTCCCCAATTACTTACTGCCTCTGCCTTCCATCCTCATGGAAGATTTACCCTGTGTTTCATGTGTCCCTGTTATCACCCTATCACGAAAATGATGTTCATGGAAAGAACTTCCCCACTCCACCCCCAGACCTTATAAAAGGTGAGGAGGAATATGAATTGGAGCAGATATTAAAACATTGAGGTCCTCTGGGTAACCATCAGTTCCTGATCTGATGGAAAGGGTACTTGACA
>JBBPKN010001078.1:0-21802 GCA_038089275.1 Pulveroboletus cf. rosaemariae | reverse complement strand
TGGAGATGTCAGGAAGACCATGTTCAATCATGTCAGACTGAAACTGAAGGGTAACAGGATGAAACAGGGGAGAGCAAGGAACAGGAATGGAACAGGAATAGTAACAATAATGGTAATGGTAGCTAACTGGGAACAGTAACAGAGTTATATCAGGACAGTCTGGATGAAGGGGAACTAGGATAATACTTAACTGGAGCAGAGATAGACTGGAAGTGGAATGGGCAGAGTGGGAGCAGAAGTCCAGGGGAGCATATAATGCTGAGGGGCAGGAGTGTACATGTGTAGCTGGGGAAGACTGGAATGGTGACAGAGGGCTGGAGTTGCCTGGAGGGGAGTCAGAGGGCTGGAGTGGCTTACTAGGTATGAAGACCAATTGTAAGCTGGGTCGGAATGGGGTCAGAATTCAGGTTGGAGGTCTGAGATATGACACAATGCTTGAATCTCCCTTGCCCAAGTCCTCCTCACTTCCATTCATTACAAACTCCTTTTGAACATCAAGACTCTCACATATCAGCTGGAAATGGGCAAGTTCCTATCTGACCTTAATTAATATATGTAAAAGCTTGCTGCCACTTGTGGCTATACTCCTTCTACCCCCTTGGTATCCTCCTCTCCTCTTGACAACAATGAAATTGCTGCCTTAGAACATGCTGAATCCTGGTGGACTGGCCTTCATGGTAATGGCCATCTTCCTCCTTTCCACCCTTGCTTTCACAAGGCCTGCTTTTACTGCTGCTGCTTGGGGCACATCTGCATCAATTGCCTATCCTATCAATGCCTCCACTGTCTCTGATGGCATCCTGGACATACCCAGGCTCACTGCCCTGCTCAATGCCATGTTGTTAACTCCCTTATTTCCTCTTCAACAACATTATTCTCCTGTGAATCCTTCTGCATGTCCTCCTATGGGTCCTCTTGCTCCTCCTGCTATTCTCATGGCTTCTGCTGCTTCCAGGGGTTGTACCACTGCCCTCCAGTGGCTTTGTCACCCCTACCTCCTTCATATCATACTGATAATGACTTTCATAATGACATTACTGACAAGGTTGGCTGGGCCAACATCACCAGCTCCCCAGACCCCTTCTATAATGTCTTTTAGGGTTTCAAGGGTCCTTCACCCCTAGCAGGGGGGTAATGTTATGATTTCTTCTTTTTCTTCACTTTTTTCCTTGTTTTGTCTCTTAGCTTCTGCTCTTTGCATATTCTGGGTACTTTCTTGTTCATTTTACCATGATAGATTCTGCTCTTCTCATACTCTAGCCCTGTCTATACTGCTCTCTTGTTATACCCTTTGCCCAGGTGTTCTCTCTCTTAATCAGCTGACTAATAATCATTCTATCTTTTTCCATCCATTTTCACATGGATAGTTTACTCATTATTTATTAGCATGATTACAATAGTTATCTCTGCTTGAACCTTGTTAGATGTACTATAAAGTAGCATACTTCTAGTTCTCTCTTTTCTTACACTACTTCTACCTTGCAACCTACCTCATGGTCTTCACATACTTCTTGTTCTTGTATCTAGTACCTGGAATCCACCTTAATTGTGACCTGATACTCTCCAGTCTAAAGTAGGTCATTCTAGTATCTAACTTCAGCATAGCCCTGTGTCTATAGCCAATATCCTTGAGGAACAACACTTCATTTGTTGCCTATTCCTTGTTTATATTATATCCCATACTGATGGATTAACTCCATTATGTCTCCAGTGCAACTCCAGTTGCTTTTATGCTTTAAGCTGCATATTTCCTAGTTTCCTTTACCTCTGTTTTTTCCTATCTAAGGATTGATTACAACTTTACCTATGCTAACTCCATACCATTCTGATACAACTCCATAGTTCCTTCAATCTCACTTCCTATTCCTATTCCTTTCTGTCTTGCTTTTCCCTGTTATCATTTAGTTTTCAGTTTGACATTATTCAATGTTGTCTTCTCTGACATCTTCATTTGTATCCAGAATGCATTGGCACCTGCTTTGCTTATAAGACAACTTCTTTCATACTTCCATTTTCTTCTTAGATAATCTGCCTCTCTGAGATATAAGTACTGTAGCTCTGTATCTTGTACTTTAGTTTGAGTATTGATCATAACATAATGTTACAATTCCCTTAAATTCCCTTCTGCTTCACAACTTGACATCATACTCTATACTAAGTCTCATGACTTACTTCACAACTCAACATTATATATCTCATTAAAAAAAGCCCTATGGTCTATCCTGGACCTTTGATAGTTTCTGACTCCTTTATAAATTGAAGTACCTGGTACTAGCATAAGGGTACACCATATAAGGTAAAGCCAAGCCCTGTTTACTCTGGAGTTACCCAGAGTACCTGAAATACAACTCTTGATGTGTTGATCTAACCTAACCCTAACCCTTGGTGAGTGCCTTTCTAATCTTGCTATAGGGCTTTTGTGCTAGTGGCCCTGAACTAGGCATGGTGAGATGAAAGTGAGAGCCAAGGCCACTTATGAATGAGTGGGAATAAGCTGAGAGTCAAAGGAGCAAGGGACTAAGCCAATGCCAGTAAGACTGAATCTAAACCAGGACTCAAGTGAGCAAGACTGGGGAATCCCAGCTTGCCTACCCTTGCCTTTATATATTATGGGATCCTGAGCACAGACCATGCTGACTAAGTACATGTGCTACCTAATCAGGGAATGCCCTAAACCCTAATAGATAAGAGAGAATGAAAGCATGGAGTGGAAATGAAGAGTATGGCAGGATACCATGCAGATGTGGGAGAATGGAAGAGAAGTATCTAGGAAATGAATGCAGGGTCAGAGGTGCTTGCACCATGAGGATGGAGATCTCTGCCATAGATAAGATCCAATCTATAGATCTGCCACAGATGCATCTAGAGTCCAGATTCAGATCCAGATCTAGATCAGATAAGATTCATGGAGATTAGATGGAGGGCAGTTCCAGGGAAGATCCTGGGAAGATCCATGTCAGGTGACTTATGGTCACATGACCACTGCTAGGGAAAGAAATAATAAATACTCTTAAAAGAAACAGACCACAGACTAGGGTTAAGCTTAAAATGGGGTGTCTTGTGCATGATCATGTGATGTCTCATGACTAGTTCTAGTGCTGGAGTGTCACTTTGTAACAGTACCCCTGAAATATATTACAACTTTATAATAGTATATTCAAACTTCTGCTTGTGCTGGTACTACTATCATGTCTATCCATGTAACTAGAGCTTACTCTTGCACTGTCCTTGATTAGTTCAAGAGTTTCTCTGCTCACTGCATCCCAGGCTTGGCCTTATAGATTCCTGCTCCCTTCTACTCTTCCACACCTATTGCTCCAGTTAATGAAGCTTCTAATGATTCCAAGATTTTCCAACCTCCCCATATCCCTGACAACTGTGGTGCCCATCCAGAAGTACCAGATGACCCTGGAGATGACCCCTTTGATGGGTATTCTGATATTCTGGAGGATGACCCTGAATCTTTTCTAGACCTGGAATCTATTCCCATTCACCATGATATTATCACCAATTTTACTAGTGCCATTTGTAGATTAGCTCACTCTTCCTGTCATACCCCTGAAACATTATAGCATACTAAAGTATGTGAACCAGACCAGTTCAATGAAACTGACCCTCAGAAGCTCCACATTTTTCTGGTGCAATGCAAGTTAAACTTCCAGAATCATCCCAAAGTCTTTGCCAATAACTAAGCCAAGGTCACTTATGCTTAGTTCTACCTTAAAAACATGGCATTAAAATGGTTCAAGCCTGACCTCCTTCTTACTGAAGACTCTGACCTTTGTCCCTTGTGAATAAATGATTATAAGGAGTTCATTCAGAAACTTCAGACTAACTTTGGACCCCATAACCTGGTTGAAAATGCAGAGCACCAGCTAGATCAGTTGTCTAAGAAAAATGGTCAACAAATCAACAAATATATAGTTGAGTTTAACAGAATTGCATGTCAAGTTTAGAATTATGAAAAAAATGTCCTTTGCCACTACTTGTTATAATGCACTTTTTCATTTTTATTCTTTTTGGACTTATCATCTTACTACTGTAGCTCTTCACCTTGTCACATCATGTGACCCTTTCACATCTTCACATGGCACAAGTCTAGAGCAATCTAGACTCTAATGTCATGCCTCATGTTTGTCTCATGTATTTCTAGGTCTCCGCTCTCTTATTGCTATTGGATAGCTTATTGTACAATACTTTAGGGCCAGCAGCAGTTACATGGTCTGTGCATGGTATGTAGCAATATAAAAGGAGGTCAGTTCAAGCCTGGGTTTTACCAGTCTTGCGCACTTGAATCTTCTAGTTCTTGTTTTCTCTTGGCTCTTACTCTTTTCTCTTTACTATTGCCTAGTTTGGTGTCACTAGTTCAAAAGCATCACTCAGGATTAGGATCAGTCAGCACACACCAAGGCTAGGTGTTAGTTCTAGGTCAATGCATCTCTAATTGCATTTCACTTGCACAAGACTACAAACTTGGTCTGTGCAGGAAGGAGATTAGGAAATCAGGTCACATCATTCTATGCCCTTTAAAGTTGCTTATCCTTGGGGACATGAGGAAGAACTCAGGAATTTAATCAACAAAGCAATCTTAGGATTTGAAGAAGACAAAGAAGGCAGGCAGAGTTTCCAAAGGAGGTTTGACACTTTTGATAGACAGACAGCACTTGACTTTCAAGCAACAAAGGCCAGGGATAAGAAAGTAGCAGCTAGCAAAAGGCTAAAAACCCTTAAGCCTTCCACTGTTCTCAGAAAGCCCAGAGGCCTTCACTCTGTTTGCACACTCCCTTGTATCCATTGTTTCCTAGTCAAACATGTCTGCACCAAGACAAAATGAGGAGGAGTATGAGAGTCAGGTCAAGGTCCCAGAGTCTAGTCCCTTAATAGAAGAACCCCTGTTTGAATTTTCAACCCAGGACCTGCTACCACTGAGTGATCCTGGGTGATTAGGAAGTTGTTACCAGCTGGCTTCATTATCTCCTTCAAGGCTTAGAGCAATGGCAACTGACACAAACATGGAAGATTTGTTAAAGGAGTTAAGAGGAGGTATGGGAAGAAAGGTGGCCAATCCAGGAAAGTGGGATGGAGATAGAAAGAAGTGGTGGCTGTGGTGGGCAAAGGTTCAGGTATGGAAGTCCAGCATTGACTGGAAAGATGATCAAACAAGGATGGCAGGAGTGCTCTCCCACATGGAAGGAAAGGCTGAGGGCTATGTCCAGCTAATTCTTGAAGATTATCTAGATAAAAACTGATGGCCTTCAAAGAAAGACCTCTTTGAAGACATCAAAAGATACTTCCACATTGATGAGCTTGCCCATGAAGTGCTGAAAAAATTGGAAGGTTTGTGGCATATGGGAAGAATAGATGATTATTTGCAGGACTTCATTGTTCTGCAGAAAGACACTGAGATTGATGAACATCATGCAATGAAACTGCTCAGAGAGCAGGTTCAATATAGGATCTATTAGCATGCAATGTTGCAAGGACTGGAGGAAACAGTCTTGGAACTAATTAATTAGTTTCGAGTCATAGGTCATGCTTTTGAGCACATGGCAGTTGAGCAAGGAGCTCCTGTCAACTGATGGCAGTTGCTGTGAGGTCCTCCCCCTCATCCTTCAAACACTTCCCTGGCAATGAATCAATTCCAACCATGTCCTCAATGGCAACCTCCTCAGCATTTTACAGCAACAGGAATGCAACTGGGTAGAGGGGCCCCAATGGAGATAGGAGCAGTTAACTATGGTGGTAAAGAGTGTTTCAAATGCCACAAGTGGGGCCACTTGGCCAAAGACTATTGCTCCAGCCTTCCTTTTACTTCTCCCCCTGATTTTAATCCAAGAAAGAACTTGGCCAGTGCCCTGGCACAAAATAGGGCCAGAAGACAGGTAGTAATGTTTGGGGACTTTGTACTGGTTGCAGGGCAGCCTAATACATATGAAGCCCCTATGGTGGATATAAGAGTGCTGGCAGCAGAAGCTGCAAAGCAAAAGGAAACAACCTCTGAGATAGAAGAAGTTCCAGAGGATAGTATGTATGGAGAAGCTGCAAGGGCTTATTGGCTTGACAAATTTGTTCTAGAACAAAAATCTTTAAAATAAATGCAACTTTGATTGATCAAGGTGATTGGAGTTGTTTTTCTCCTTTTTCTGCAGCTGTACTATTTAATTCCTGTCCTATGAATACAGTTTTTTCACCTGCCAATGAGGGGTCTTGAAAGAGCTTGGCTGATGGCATAAAATCAGTGCTTAATTCCTCAGAAAAAATAAAAGAAAAAGGTATCAATTCAGTATGCATTCAAAATTCATCTTTAACAGATATTTATAAAAACCTCAAAATAATCAAAGGAAGAGACAAATTTTTATTGGAAATAAAGGTAAAAGGAATTAGGCATGAACAATGAAACAAGTGTGGAACTATTCACGCTCTAATTGATTCAGGAGTGGTGGTAACATTTATGGATACTGACTTTGTCTCATGACATAGGTTAACACAATTACCTCTTGAACAACAGGTAGAGGTGTACAACGCAGATGGCACCAAAGGATTAGGAGGCAGAATACAAAGTAAAGTACTCCTTAACATTGAATTCACAGATGTGCATAGAAAAGCACATGAAGAAGTGCTATCTGTGCTCATATCAAAATTAGGAAAAATGGATCTTATTATAGGATATAATTGGTTCAAGAAACATAACCCTATTATAGATTGGCAAAAGAAAATGGTACTAATTCCAGGCAAACCAATACCACTTCAACAAATCAATATCAATGAAGTGAAACTAAAGAATTAGGTACTGAAAGAGTTTCATAAATTTCTGAACATGTTTTCCCAGGAACAATCAGAAAGAATGCTGACAAGGAAACCTTGGGACCATCAGGTCAACCTTAAAGAAGGGTTTGTACCAAAGAAAGGATGAGTTATTCCACTCTCAGATAAAGAAATGACTGAAGTTAGGAATTTTGTCAAAACAGAAACAAGAAAAGGGTATATTAGACCCTCAAAATCACCACAGACATCCCCCATCTTCTTCATAGGTAAAAAAGATGGTGGGAAGCATATGGTCATTGACTATAGATATCTGAATGAGTGGACTGTCAAGAATTCCTATCCACTTCCATTGATTTCGACCCTCATTGATTGCCTTAAGGGCTCTGATATGTTTACTACTCTAGATCTTCATTGGGGTTACAATAACATCAGAATGCACCAGGGAGATGAATGGAAAGGCGCATTTACCATGCCTATAGGGGCCTTTGAACCCCTGGTAATGTATTTTGGCATGTGCAATAGCCCTGGCATATTCCAAACAATGATTAATGATATTTTTCATGATTTATGGGCCTTCATCCTGGTGTACATTGATGATATTATTATTTTTACCAAGGATAAAACTCGACAGGAACATGCACAGCTGATTGCCCAAGTCCTTCAACATTTGCAAGATAATGATCTTTTCTTAAAGCTGTCCAAATGCCACTTCATGCAAGAAAAAGTGGACTATCTTGGAATGGTGGTGTCTAAAGATGGGGTTAAAATGCAGATAAACAAAGTTCAGGCCATTCAAGATTGGCTGCAGCCTTGCACTCTCAAACATGTTCAAGCTTTCCTTGGGCTTGCTAATTATTATCACCATTTTATTCAAGGATTTGCAGATATCACAAGACCATTGAATGATCTCACTCATAAAGACTATGGTTTCTCCTGGGATGGGTCGCAACAAAAGGCTTTTGTGTCCCTTAAGAATATTATGAGTACTGCACCATTTCTTGTTTATCCTGACTCCTCCTGCCCTATCCATGTTGAAACTGATGCTTTAGATATTGCCATGGGTGCTGTTTTCTCTTATTTAGTTGATGGTACTTGGAGGCTGGCAGCCTATTTATTGCATTCCCTCAATCCAGCAGAAAAGAACTATCCTATCTATGACAAGGAACTCTTGGCAGTTGTTTGAGCTCTCAAAGAATGGCACCATCTTCTCATTGATTGACTTTCTTTCAAGATCTGGACAGATCATCAAGCTCTGGAACATTGGCACAAGCCCCAAGATTTATCTTCCTGTCAAGCTCATTGTGTTGAACTTCTTATGGAATACTGCTTCACCATTGTCTATAAGCCAGGTACTTCTAATGGCAGGGCTGATGCTTTGTCCCACTGTTTTGATCATGGTGAGGTGGTGGCTGAGCCCAACAAGCAAGTCACCATTATTTCAGAAGCTTGTGGTCCCACCCTTTCTGCCCTTTCCTATAGGGGCCTTGTTATTTCCAATTCTTTTATTTAGGATATCATTACTGCCACTGGGCCTCTTCTGGAGGAAGATTGGCCTGGGTTGTGTTATAATGCAGATGAAGGTTACCTCATCCATGAACACTCAAACACAATCTTCATATCAAAAGAACTTAGAATGGAAGCATTAAAAATATGTCATGACTCTCCTATAGTAGGACATGGAGGACAAAGAAGAACTCTTCATTTATTAAAACGATTTTTCTATTGGCCTGGACAGTCACAAGATGTTATTAATTATATCAAGACCTGTCAAGTGTGCTCCCTCATGAAGGGTTGCAAAAAGCACCAGCAGGCAAACTTTTACCTTTACCTATACCTTTTAAACCTTGGACAGACATTTCCACAGACTTTATTACTGGTTTACCAAAGTCAAATGGTTTTGATGCTATTCTAGTGGTAGTGGATCATTTTTCAAAAGAAGTGGTTTTCATTCCTTGTTCCACAACCACCTCTTCATCAGATTTAGCTAAACTATTCCATGACCATGTTTGGTCAAGACATGGCTTGCCATCATCTATTGTTTCAGATTGAGGACCCCAATTTGCTTTAGCATTTACTCAAGAGTTATGTCACTCCCTTGGCATACATCAAAAACTTTCCACTTTGTTTCACCCACAAACAGATGGTCAAACGGAAAGAATAAACTGTGAGTTAGAACAATACTTGCATACCTTTGTGGCAAAGAAGCAGGAAACCTGGGCAGAGTGGATAAAGATAGTGGAGTTCTCTCATAATAATGCATTCTCCATGGCAACAGAGTCTACTCTGTTTTCTATCACCAAGAAGTTTTCTCCATGTTTAGGATTTGAGACAGACAAGGTCTCACACAGATTTGCACAAGAATTTCAATGAACACATAATCAAATACAAGAATCATTGGAAAAAGCAAAAGAAAAGATGATTCACATAGCAGAATCTAAATGATCAGATGCTCCAGATTATCAGATTGGTCACAAGGTCTGGTTATCAACAGAGCATTTAACTCTCCCCTATCCATCCAAAAAGTTATCTCAAAAATGGATTGGCCCATACATGATCATTGATATTCTTCCAAATGCAGTTAAACTGCAGCTTCCAGTTAATATCCAAATTCATCCTGTCATTAATATTTCATGGGTTAAACCATACCATGATCCTCTTCCTCAACAACCTGTTATCTGTCCAGATCCTATTGCCATAACAGAAGAAGGACATGAAGAATGGAAAGTTGACTATGTGGTTGATTCAAGATTGAAAAAAGGCAAATTGGAATACATGGTGCATTGGAAAGGATATGATGCATCTGATCATACATGGGAACCTGAGGATCATCTCAAACATGCTCCTCAAGCTATGTTATCTTTTCATCTTCACAATCCATCAGCTTCTAGAAAACTTCACAGTCTGTTGCTCACAGACTTTCATTCCTGCTTTGAACCATATCATAATTTGACCAATCCTGTGCCACTAGCCCTGTCTTATCTGGAATTCGAGACCTAAAGATGGGGTAGTGTTATAATGCACTTTTTCATTTTTATTCTTTTTGGACTTATCATCTTACTACTGTAGCTCTTCACCTTGTCACATCATGTGACCCTTTCACATCTTCACATGGCACAAGTCTAGAGCAATCTAGACTCTGATGTCATGCCTCATGTTTGTCTCATGTATTTCTAGGTCTCCACTCTCTTATTGCTATTGGATAGCTTATTGTACAATACTTTAGGGCCAGCAGCAGTTACATGGTCTGTGCATGGTATGTAGCAATATAAAAGGAGGTCAGCTCAAGCCTGGGTTTTACCAGTCTTGCACACTTGAATCTTCTAGTTCTTGTTTTCTCTTGGCTCTTACTCTTTTCTCTTTACTATTGCCTAGTTTGGTGTCACTAGTTCAAAAGCATCACTCAGGATTAGGATCAGTCAGCACACACCAAGGCTAGGTGTTAGTTCTAGGTCAATGCATCTCTAGTTGCAAATCACTACTTTTATAATGATCTCCCAGACCACATCAAAGATAACCTTTTCTGTATCAGCAAACTGAAATGCAACTAAATGATACATTAACCTAATCCTAACACCTAGCCTTGGTATATGCTAACAATCCTGAGTAGTTGCTTTAAGTGTAGAGTAACCAGAACTAGGCAAAAAGAATAGAGAAATAATAAAAGCCAAGGAATTTTTAGAACTGAAGGTTCAAGTGTGCAAGATTGGGAAAATCCAGGCTTGAGTTGACCTCCTTGTATATTGTTACAGTATGTGCACAGACCATGTAAAAGGTGCTGGCCCTAAATAATGTACAGTAAGCAAACCAATAGCAAAAAGAAAGCAGGGATCTAGAAATACAGCAAGAAACAGTAAGGAATAACATCAGAGTCTAGATTGCTCTAGACCTGTGACATGTGAAAAAGTGAAATAGTAAAGAGGTGAAAAGATGAAGATGTGATATTGTAAAGAGCTACAGTGATGATAAGAAAATACCAAAAATGGAAAAAATGAAAAAGTGCATTATAACACAAATCCCTGACACTCATTGAGCTATGCCAGCTTGCTTAGACCATTGATGCTTGTTACTAGAAGTGCAAATCTGAAATCAGCCAACAAGAAAAGTCATCTTACCCATCCAAGTCATTTGATAAACCCTCTGTACTCTCCACTTTGACCTCTGGCCCTAATGAATCAAAGAACAAGTCAGCTAGTTCCTCTGGCTTCTCCAAATCATTCATTCCCCAGAAGCAGGACTTATCATTCAAGCTTGGTAAGGACAGTAAGCTCACTGCCAAAGAATGCAAGTGTTAACTGGAGAATTACCTCTGTTTGTTCTGCAGTATTATGGGGCATATAGCAAAGGACTGCCCCAAGTCTTCCTCCAAGGTGGCCAAAGCTTGTGCTGCCAAGACCTCCACTTCAGAAATCAAACTGAAGGCTTCTGCCTCAGAGGCAAAAAAATAGTCTGCAGCCTCTGTGACTCTGCATGGGCTGGAGGTTGTGTTGATCCTTCCCATGCTTTACTGGAGGTTAGACTTAATGAATCTGTTCTTTTAGATAATGCTTCACTTATGCCTCTTGTTACCCTTGTTTCACATGAAATTCCTCTGTTTTCTGCCCTAATTGACTCTGGTTCTTCAGATTGCTTTGTAGACACCAAGTTAGTCAGTACCTACAGCCTTCTGACTTATTTCATTCCTCCATTGCAGCTCTGACTTTTTGATGGCTCTTTCAATTCTATGATTATAAATGCCATTGAGCTTTTTGTTTGTTTTGAAACTGGTAATATTACTCTGATGATATTTTATGTCACTCCATTGAATGGATCTAGTTCTCTTGTTCTAGGACACAACTGGCTTGCCCACCACAATCTGTTGATTGACTGGGTATCAAGTCATATCTTGTTCCAATCATCTGAACCAAACATGCCAATACCCCTGAGCTTACCTCCACAGCTTCTGGTTTCTCCAACTCAAGCTGACTCTGAACCCAATTTACCATATTTCCCTGACCCCAACCCTCTGTCAATTGAGCTACTCAGCTCATTAGCATTTGCATATGCCTGTAGTCTTGATGGCTCAGTTCTGTTTTGTCTGCAACTTCAACCACCAGAGAGTCATCTCCATTCTGCTTCTGTTGCCCCTCCTCTAGCTGACCTTTCCAGTGTTCCTCAGGAATACCATGACTTTGCTAATGTGTTTTGCAAAAGCAAGGCATCTACTCTTGCCCCCTATTACAAGTTTGATTTGAAGATCGATCTGGAAGAAGACACCTCCCTGCCTATTGACACCACATATTCCCTGTCACCCTCTGAGCTTGAAGTACTCAGGACTTTCCTAGACAAACATCTTGCTACCAGCTTTATCCAACCCTCTGCATCTGCTCATGCTGCCCCTGTCCTCTTTGTCTGGAAGAAGGACAGATTCCTCTGGTTGTGTGTAGATTTCTGAGGACTCAACAAGATCATGAAGAAAGATCACTACCCTCTTCCACACATCTCCAATCTCCTTGATGCTTCAAGCTGCATAACTATCTATATCAAGCTTGACCTTTGACATGCTTATTATTTAATTCACATTGCTGAGGGCAATAAGTAGAAAACCTCCTATATGTGCTATGGCTTATATGAGTGGCTTGTCATGCCATTCAGGCTCACCAATGCCCCTGCAGCTTTCTAGCAGTTCATCAATTCTATCTTTGCCAATCTTCTTGATATTTCTGTAATTGTTTATTTGAATAATATCCTAATTTTCTCTGCTGACCAGACATCTCATACTAAGCATGTACATAAAGTCCTCCACTACCTTCAGAAACACAGCCTCTTCACCAAACCCAAGAAATGTGAATTCCATACCAATTCCACTGAGTATCTTGGATACCAGCTCTCCCCTTCAGGGCTTACTATGTCCTCTGAAAAGATTCAATCCATTCTGGATTGGCCCATGCCTTACAAAGTTCGAGATATTCAGTCTTTCCTTGGTTTTACTAATTTCTACTGCCACTTCATCCAGGACTACTCCAATATTGTCATTCCTCTAACTTGCCTCATCTGCAAGTCTGCTTGTTGGGATTTTGATGCTTCCTGTCATGCTGCTTTCCAGTATCTTAAGGATGCTTTTACTTCTGCTCCTATTCTAATTCATTGGGTCCCTGATGCTTCTCTTATTGTTGAAATGGATGCTTTTAACTATGTAATCACTGAAATCCTCTCACTCCAGTGCCCAGACAATGAGATCCACCCTGTTGCTTTCTATTCACATACTTTCACCACATTAGAACTTAACTACAATACCCATGATAAGAAGCTCCTTGCTATTTTCACTGCATTCAAGACTTGACATCATTACCTCAAAGGTTCTGGTTCTCTGGTGGATGTCATCACTGATTACAAGAACCTGGAATACTTTGCTATATCTAAACTTCTGACCTGCCAGCAAGTCCAGTGGTCAGAGTTTCTCTCTCAGTTTAATCTGATCATCTGTTTTCACCCTGGTCATTTAGATGCTAAACCTGATGCATTGACTCAATAATGGGACATCCATCCCAGAGAGGGGAATAGTGACTATATTCTCATCAATCCACATAACTTCTGGCCTGTGTTCACACAGAAGCAACTTACTGCATCCCTCTGGGCTTTCTCCCTAGCATCTCTGGTCTTCTGGTCCATATCCCTCTTCAATCTTGAAACCCTCCATAGTAACATCCTCTTGGCACTCTCTTCTAATCCCACTGCCTCTACCCACTTGTCCAGCACCCTCTTGCCTGACTTTCATTGGTCTAGAGACCCAGAAGACTTCTTGCATCTGAACAACCACATTTATGTCCCCAATGCCTCTAACCTCTATCTCTGTGTTTTCCACTACAAGCATGACCACCCCTTATCTGGACACTTCAGTCAGAATTGGACACTGGAGCTTATCCACTGAGAATATACCTGGCCTGGCATTTAAGCATTTGTCAAACAGTACATCTTTTCATGTACAGCTTGCACCTGTGCCAAGGTATCCCATCACAAACCCTACAGTTTCCTCAAGCAGCTTCCTATCCCAGAAAAGCTGTGGAATTCCATCTCTATGGATTTCATTAAACAACTCCCAGCTTTCTCTGGTTACTTCACCATCCTCATCATGGTAGATCATCTATCAAAGCAGTGCATTTTCATTCCTACAGATGATAAGGTGACCTCCCCAGAGCTTGCTAAACTCTTCTTACTCCATGTTTTCTTCAAACACAGAGTTTCCTCCCATATCACCTCCAATTGAGGTTCCAAGTTCATTTTCCATTTCTTTTGTTCCCTGGGTCAAGCCCTCAACATCCACCTCCACTTCACCTCTGAGTATTATCCAGAAGGTGATGGTCAAACCAAGTGAATGAATCAAACTCTGGAGCAGTATCTATGTGTTTATTGCAACTATCAGCAGAACAACTGGTCCAAACTCCTGCCTCTCATGGAGTTTGCTTATAACAATGCCCCTAATACTACCACAGATATTTCCCCTTTCTTCACTAACAAGGGCTACCATCCAAACATCTCCATGCACCCAGAACACAATCTCACCTCTATCTGAGCTTGTTATATCCCAGATCTCCGACCCAAATTCCAACCCCATTCTAACCCAGCTTACAATTGGTCTTCACACCTAGTAAGCTACTCCAGCCCTCTGACTTCCCTCCAGGCAACTCTGCCTCTGTCACCATTCCAGTCTTCCCCAGCTATGCATATATGCTTCCTGCCCCTTAGCATTATACACTTCCCTGGGCTTCTGCTCCCACTCCACCTCATTCTGCTTCCAGTCTATTTCTGCTCCAGTTAAGTACTACTCTAGTTCCCCTTTGTTATCTCTGGGCTGTCCTGATATAACTTCATTACTGTTTCCAGTCAGTTACTGTTATCATCATTGTTACTATTCCTGTTCTGTTCCTATTCCTTGCTTTCCCCTGTTTCATCCTGTTACCCTTCAGTTTCAGTCTGACATGATTGGACATTGTCTTCCCTGACATCTCTATTCATTTCTTAGATATCTAGACATCTGCTTCACTTCTGAGTTTGCACCTGTCTTATTTTGTTACACTCCTAGATAGCTCTGCCTTGCTGAGGTATAAGTACTGTAGTTTTGTATCTTGTACCTCAGTACAAATATTGACAAAAACAACAGAAACACCCTCTTGTTGTTGTTCTCACTCTGCTCGAGCCCTTGGGCTCACTCTGACCCTCTGGGTTACTCCAGAGTACCTCCAAGGCCAAGCAATATCCTCAAAGGAGTTACAAGGTCTCACCCCCATGACTAGGCTTGACTTTCCTTGTCCTGCCTGTCCCTTCTATTGAGCATAAAGACAGCCTTCACCCACCCCTGACATCTATGTAAATTGGAACAATGGAGAAGTGCAAGGGCACACCACATAAGGTGAAGCTGAGTCCTGTCCAACTATTGAAACCCTTCCTAGATTTCCCTGGAGCTCTCCGGAGTTCCCCAGAGTTCTGACCTTCCTTTAGCATCAAGGGTTTCATTAAAAAAAAAGGAACTGGTTAAAAGTATACTTGTCTTGGTATAGGTTTTAACAGTCTCTTTTTTAGTGGGATGAAAGTTTTAACAGAGCTTGAGAATATGCCATTGACCTTAACTCTCTCCATGCCTTTCTTTGTGAAGAAATAGCTGTCATTCAAGTCAGATATCAAGGATCTGTAGATGACCAGGTATTCATCAAGGCTAAGTACTTTAGAACTACACAGCCATCCAAGAAACTTGCCAAAAAAAACTTAGGTCCTTATTCCATTATTGCTCAGGCAGGCTTGCTGTCCTTTACACTCTGCCTTCTGGAGAACATGAAGTCTATTTATCTGGTCTTTCATGTCTTTTAACTTGAACCCTCTGTCCCCAATGTGATCTCTGATCACATGCAACCACCCCCACCACCAGTCAAGATTGATGGTGAATCAGAATTTGAGATCTCCAAAATTCTAGACTCAAAGATAGATCATAGGTAAAGGAACTGCAAATTACTATATTTAGTTAAGTGGTTAGGTTACAAGAATACTGATAAGGAGACCTCATGGCTTCTTGCCACTGAATTAGGTCATGCTTCAGAGATTGTTGCAGAGTTTCATTTCTGTTATTCAGACAAACCTGGGCCATTATGATGGGCCAATTGAGTAGTGGATCTTGCAATCTAAGTTATATGACCTTCTTGGCTCCATCATCTACTATAGAAATCCTGCCAACCTCTGCACAAAGTTCTGACAGCTTTGCTGCCACCTTGTCCTTGCTTCCCAAACTCTGGCTTCTCCAGTTTCTACCCATGCCTTTCCCAATACATCAACCAGCTACCCCAGCAGCCAGTTTTTGTGCTTTGCCTCCCACCATACCTTCCCACCCACCTCCCTTATTGATGCCTCCATTAGGCAATAGTCCTTGGCCATCTGCTAAAGACCCTCCTCTGTCTCCTCTGAGTCTGCTCTGCTACTGGGCACCCCCTTTTCTCCCACCTTCCATTTCCACTTTCTCCCTGGCTTCTCCTGGCTGGGGCAGTCACACCTCACCTTTGCCTCTATACAGGCAAGGCATAATGTTGACTTGCCCAGGCCCACCTTGCACTCTAGTCCCTGGTCATTGTACCTCCAGCATCCTGGTCCCTTTTCTGCTCTTCTCTTACCATTGCTGCTACTCAACCTCACCTGGGCTTGATGAAGCTCTTTCACCTAAACCAGGTTTGAGTGCTAGGCCCTGACCACATTTCCAGTACTCACCTGTTTCTGGACCTCCTCCATTGTCTTCTGTGCCTCCTCCACTTTCTTCCAAGTCTTCTTCTCTCTCCTTACTTTCCTCCACTGCTTCCACTTGACATATTTCACATCACCAAGCTCCTTGTCATCTTTAATGCACTCCTCAAGGTGCTCATCAAACCAGAGGTAAATATCAGTGAATAAAGATATGATAAGAGAAACTTGTGTGGAAGTCTCTGGGGTGGTATTTGCTTTTATGGGTTTCTGGCCAGCTAAACTCTGATGCCCACTCTACTCACTTATTAATTGAGGGCACATGTTTAACAGCCTTTAGGGGTTCAGGCCTTAAAAGGGGAATACTTTCATATCCCATGCCAATGGATTAACTCTGCTATGTCTCCAGTGCAACTCCAGTTGCTTTCATGCTTTAAGCTGCATATTTTCTAGTTCCCTTTACCTCTGTTTTTTCCTACCTAAGGATTGATTACAAATTTACCTATGCTAACTCTGTACCATTCTAATATAACTCCATAGTTCCTCTGATCTCACTTCCTATTCCTATTCCTTTCTGCCTTGCTTCTCCCTGTTATCATTTAGTTTTCAGTTTGACATTATTCAACATTGTCTTCTCTGACATCTCCATTTGTATCCAGAATGCATTGGCACCTGCTTTGCTTATGAGACAACTTCTTTCATATTTCCATTTTCATCTTAGATAATCTGCCTCTCTGAGATATAAGTACTGTAGCTCTGTATCTTGTACTTCAGTTTGAGTATTGACTATAACATGATATTACAATCCCCTTAGACCCCCTCCTACTTCATGACTTGATGTCATACCTCTTATTGGGAAAAGCTTTATGGCCTATCCTGGACCTCCAATAGTTTCTGACTCCTCTGTAAATCAGGGCACCTGATACTAGCATAAGGACACACCACATAAGATAAAGCCAAGCCCCATCCACTCTGAAGTTACCTGGAGTACCCCTGAAGTATGTCACAACTTTATAACAGTTTACAAGACTTATCTTCAGTAGAGTCTTTCTTGTTCTCACCAGCAAGATCTACATTAGTCCCTATCCAGGCCTAGCATAACAGCTAGGCAGCAAGTGGTTCTTCAAAATGGCCACATACTAGTTAATATCCATTCTTTCCTTAATTTTAGCAAGTTGTTCCATATTATTCTAGCCCATATATTCCCATATCATAAAATTTCCTTTACCATGCTTGACTATCCCTTGCATCTCTTTCTCAATTAACCTTTGTCTGAAGTGCCTTTTTGGTGCTGAACTGCTGCTAACCCTAATCTAGGGCTCCTTGGTAAGTGCTTACCTTCTACTACTGAAAGGGCTTTTAGACTAGTGGCCCTGTTATGATTTCTCTTTTCTCTTCTTGTTTTTCTCTTCTCTTGTCTTAGCTTCTGCTCTTCATGCACCTTGAGTGCTTTCTTGTTTACTCTCCATGATACACTTCCACTCTTCTTATATCTTAGCCTAGCCTAGGCTGCTCTTTTGTTATATACTTTGCCTGGGTATTCTTTCTCTTGATCAGCTGACTAATAATCATTCTATCACTTTCCATTTATTTTCACATGGATAGTTTACTCATCACTTGTTAGTATGATTATGGTAGTTGTTGCTGCCAGAACTCTATTCAATGTACTATAAAGTAGCATACTTCCTGTTTTCTCTCTCTCTACACTACTTCTACCTTGTGACTTCTCACATACTTCTTGTTCTTGTACTTAGTATCTGGAATCCATCCTTATTCTGACCTGGCAGTCTCCAGTCTAAAGCATAAGTTGTCCTAGTGTCTGACTTTGGCATAACTTCATATTTGTGCTGGTATCTTGAGGCACAACACTTCAGTCTCCCTCATCCTCATTCAGCAAGATCTATGCTAGTTCCTACCTGG
Organism: Pulveroboletus cf. rosaemariae; assembly: GCA_038089275.1. Lineage (NCBI taxonomy): Eukaryota > Fungi > Basidiomycota > Agaricomycetes > Boletales > Boletaceae > Pulveroboletus > Pulveroboletus cf. rosaemariae. The sequence goes on along the minus strand of JBBPKN010001078.1, from coordinate 3,421 downwards.
GCCTAATGTAACAAAAGAAGTAGTATCCTCTACTTGCAGCTGCCTTCACTGCAGACTGCTCCCCACCATTCCTTCCAAGCAATCTTTGCTATTTGACTCCCTCTGGGATGAGCCTAGAGCTTTAACCTTAGATCCTCTTGAGTCCACTTTAGAGCCTGAGAATCCCTTCTCTCTGAAATGCCCTTCCATACCAGAAGACATGCTCATGGACATCCTTGTTCCATTACAAGAAGAAGTTATGGAAGATTGTGATTTAGCCCATGAACTTTCCTCTTCTTTATAGATCCCTCAAGTCCCAACTTTACCCTCTCTCACTTCCATCTGATGCCAACCAGCATTCACCCTTTCTAGATCCTTATCCATTGCCCCTACCATGTCAGGATTCTCCTCCTCTTTCACCAAGCCCATGGAACTTCACCTCAGTACCTCTGAATACTTTGATGGCAATAGATCCAAGGCTGAGATCTGGCTGGACATGGTCCAGTTTTATCTTTTTGTCAACTCCATGATCTATGACACTAATGAAAAGAAGGTCGCTTATGCCCTCTCATTTATGACTAAAGGACCTGGCCACTCTGCAACTACCTGTACTATATTCCCTGCTTCTTCTTTCACTGTAACAATCACTTCCACTCCCACCAAGGAAATCCCTTATGTCAAGACTGTCTCTGTCAAAAAACCAATAATAAAGATCAAGGAGATTAGTGATGATGAATCAGATAATGGGGTAGCAAGAGTAGAATTGGAGAAAGAAAGAAAGAAGAAGAAGGTTAGTAATCAGAGTTTTTAAAATGGAGTACCTCCTCTATGCAAGGTACTCTCTCCCTCTCTTGTGCACCTGTACTTGTATCTGCCTTGAAGAAATCCATGTGTCTTCCAGTACAAGTTTCCCCTGCATTCTGTGCCAAGAAAGTCATAGCCACTTATGCTTTCATTGACAGCAGAGCACAGATTAATTGTATCAACTGGGACTTCATCAAGAAGCACCAGCTCCCTACCTCAAAACTCTCAGAATCCATCATTATTTGCAATGTGGATTACTGTTAAAACTTTCATCCCAATAAAAGGAGACTGTTAAAACCTATACCAAGATAGGTATACTTTTAACCAGTTTCTTTCTGAATGAAACCCTTAATGCTGAAGTAAGGTCAGAACTCTGGGGGACTCCGGAGAGCTCTGGGGAAATCTAGGAAGGGTTTCAATGGTTGGATGGGACTCAGCTTCACCTTATGTGGTGTGCTCTTGCACTTTCCAGTGTTCCAATTTACATAGATGTTGGAAGTGGATAAGAAGGCTGTTTCTATGCTCAATAGGAGGGACAGGCAGGACAAGGAGCATCAAGTCTAGTCATGGGGGTGAGACCTTGTGACTCCTTCAAGGATGTTGCTTGGCCTCAGAGGTACTCCGGAGTACTCCAGAGGGTCAGAGTGAGCCCAAGGGCTCAAGCAGAGTGAGAACAACAACAAGAGGGTGTTTCTGTTGTTTTTGTTGATATTTATACTGAGGTACAAGATACAAAACTACAGTACTTATACCTCAGAGAGGCAGAACTATCTAGGAGTGTAATGAAGTAAGACAAGTGCAAACTCAGAAGCAAAGCAGATGTCTAAATATCTAAGAAATGAATGGAGATGTCAGGAAAGACAATGTCCAATCATGTCAGACTGAAACTGAAGGGTGACAGGATGAAACAGGGAAAGGCAAGGAACAGGAACAGAACAGGAATAGTAATAATGATGGTAATGGTAACTGAGACTGGGAACAGTAACAGAGTTATACCAGATGGTCTGGAGATAATGAAGGGGAACTAGGGTAGTACTTAACTGGAGCAGAGCTAGACTAGAAACAGAATTGGTGGAGTGGGAGCAGAAGCCTGGGGGAGCATATAATGCTGAGGGGTAGGAAGCATACATGCATAGCTAGAGGAGACTGGAATGGTAACAGGAGGCTGGAGTTGCCTGGAGGGGAGTCAGAGGGCTAGAGTGGCTTACTAGGTACAAAGACCAATTGTAAGCTGGGTCAGGATGGGGTTGGAGTTGAGTCAGAGGTCCGGGATATGACAATCACTCTGAGAACAAGAAGGGCATGATTACTTGGACTTATGACCTTCTCTTTTACCTTGACCAATTGATTCTCTCAATTTCCTGCCACATTATTACATGCAGGAAAGAAAACATCATCCTTGGACTCCCATGGCTTCAGGTCACAAACCCCACCATTGACTGAATGGCCAACATGCTTACTATTCCAGATTCAACCACCTTGGATGTAACTACCTACTGCATCAACTCTGTCCATAAACCTTGGTTTGATGGACTTCTTGATGACATCATCATTCCCCATGATAAACTCCTGGTCTGCTATCTGGACTATGTTACCCCAGAACAGTCCATTAGTGACTTGCTCTATGACTGCCATGCTAGTAGGATTTTAGATTGCTACTCAGCATATCTCCCCAAGATTACCATTGCTAGACTCACCACCTTCACAGAGCTAGCAATCAAGGCTGAAAAGACCAAACCCAAGACCATTCTTTCCCCTGAATACTCCCAATTCTCTTTTATATTTTCTAATACTCCAAAAACTCTTGATTACCTTCTACCCTCTCACCCTTATGATCATAAGATCAATCTGAAGGACACATTTGTCCCAAAGATAGGTAAGGTTTACCCCTTATTTCCACCTGAGTGACAGGCCACAGAAGATTTCCTTGAAGAGAACCTTTGCACCAGAAAGATTCATTCTTCTGACTTCCCCCAAGCTTTATTCTTTTTCTTTGTAAAGAAAAAGGATGGCAAACTCCACCCTTGTTAAGACTATATGTACCTGAATGAGCATACAATTTAAGATGCCTACCCTTTATCCCTCATCTCTGACCTTATAGATAAGCTCCATGATGTAAAGCTCTTTACTAAGTTCAATATCAGATGAAGATACAACAACATCTGTATTTGAGACAGACACCAATGGAAAGCCACCTTCATTACTTACAAGGGGCTTTTTGAATCCACAGTGATGTTCTTTAGCCTAAATAACTCACCTGCCACATTCCAGCAATTTATAAATGACTTCTTCCAAGACATAATTGCAGAAGGATGGCTCATCATCTATATAGATAACCTCCTTATTTCTTCTCCTGACACTAACATCCATTAGAAGCGAACCTCCTGTGTCCTTCAATGGATGGCAGACCTTGATCTCCACCTCAAATTGGAGAAATGCACCTTTGTGATCATCCAAGTCAAATACCTTGGGATAATTATTCATCCTGGTAAACTTACCATGGACCCTGTCAAGCTTGCAGGCATTTTACAATGGCTTGTCCCTTTGAAAGTCAAGGACATTCCTTCCTTCCTTGGCTTTGCTAACTTTTACAGACAGTTTATCCCTAACTATTTTGCCACTGCTTGCCCTCTCCTCA
>JBBPKN010001077.1:0-21811 GCA_038089275.1 Pulveroboletus cf. rosaemariae | reverse complement strand
CCCCACCCCCCCCCCCCCCCCCCCCCCCCCAAAATCCCCACCCGTATCTCTCCAACACCCCCCCTTTTTTTTTTTTCTTCTTCCCGTCAACGCAACACATGAGGCACTAGAGATATAGATAGATATGAGTTTATCGTATGGTTTGTCATTGTCATTATAATTGTCATTATTTTTTTGGTGAAGAAAAAAAAAAAAAAAAAAAAAGGTCGTCTGGTGTCTGGTGTCGTGGCCACGGAAGTGACGAGAACGATATCGATTTTGGCGATCGGCGCGTTACAACAGTAGGGTGAATGAAGGGGAGGAGGGGTATGTGCGTGAAAGAAGGATGGTAGGAAGGAACGACTGGGCGTATGGCCAGCTGGACACAGACGGAAGAACAACACAAAAGAGTGACAGTACAAAGACGGCTCGCTGTAGTTAGACCAAGAGGAACAGGGCAGCACCGACTGCAATGGGATATCTCAGCAGAACGGTATTGAATGAGAACAGGTGAGACTGTGACACTTCCAAAACAAGTCACATTACACCACAAGAGAGGGAGAGAGAAATGGAACCAACGGACAACAGACAATGATAGACAGAGCCAAGTCCAAAAGCCGGTGTGGCAAAGACCTAGTAAGATGCGTACAACGAGGCCATCGACGAAAGACCACCCAAAAAAAGGTCAAACGTACGACGACCATCCTTACATTACCACACCATATCCGCTACCGCTAGGAACCACGTGCATCGGAGAGTTCATAGCCTGCTTCATAACCATCCCATTCATCCCATCATCTCCCCTTCCACCCCATGACGGAGACACAGCGGTGTTGATATGGGATACAGCGGTACCAATCCGTCGCGCCAGTGTAAATTCGGGAATCGCGTTTGATAGTTCATAACTACCAGTCGAAGTCGTGCTGAGAGGTGGAGTACCGAATCCACTTCCGGCAGAGGCGCTTCCACTCCTCTCCCGCTCGCTACTTGACCCGACGGAAGACGTCTCATCGCCATCTGCTGCGTACGCCATCACACCCTGCTGATGTTGAAGGGCCAGCAACTGCTGTCGCTTCAGGTTGGCAATATAGGCGTAGTCAGTGAAACCTGCAACCGATGTAGATCGTGGCGAGTGAGTGACAGCGGGAGCACCGTTCGAAGGAGGTATCATCGACCGCTGGGCCGAAAGTTGCACCTGAGGATTGTATCCCGAATACATGTTCGCAGCCCAGGTAGACACCTTGTCCGACTCAGGCGTAGCAATACCATGCTGTTCCACGGGAGTGCCAGAGAAATGGGGAGTGATATGAGGTTCGTAGACAGAAGGTAACGCCGGGTTATCAAAAGAGACGGACGGTGGCATTTGAGCGATCACCGGACGACCCTGCGAGGTGGGCTGGGTCACGGACATCATTCGTGCCATCTTCATGTCAGCCGAGTTTGTACTGCCTGCAGTGATATTATGTCCAAAAATGCCGCCATTCTTGAGCGGGTCGGCAGCCATGAGGTCTTCGTTGTCGTCCAAGATTGTCGACATGGGGACAGAAAACTCCTCATCTGCGTCTTCAAAAGCATCAAATTGGCCTTGGCCCTCGTCTTCCTCTTCTCCGGCTGTAGTAGCGAGAACTTCGACTTCCCCACTAAGCACCATAGCGAACCCCTCTCCTCTGACGGGCTCATCGACGCGAGGAAGAGCTGCACGATCGCGCCACTCGTTGAGTTCCCGGCGGAGCGCGTCTGACTCGAGCTTGAGCAGTCGGAGTTCACGTGATGCGAGGAGACGGTGACGACGAGAGGCATGAATATGGGCGATAGAAGAGTTGACGATGGCAGACTTGGATGGCCGGCGAATCTGAGAAAGATTTGGGAGTAATGCGGCAAGATCCTGAAAGCGCGAATTAATCGATCGGAAGTAAGCGCAATTGAAGAAGAACTTGCCAGGAATCTGCCATTCAACGTTTCTCTACGTTGCCTCTCGACGGCATTGTGAGTAGCACGTCGTTCGGCAGTATTGGCACGACGGCTGGGTTTCCTTTTCGCCTGACCGGTAGCAGGAACAGAAGCGGGTGATTGGGGTTGAGAGGACTCGGACGTAGATTGGGCGTTTGTGGGAGAGACCGGGGTCTTCGGAGAAACGGAGCCATCGTCAGAAGATGGAGACTGTTCGTGAGTAGGGACCATCGGAGGCGACATGGTCATGGTGATTTTGAATCTACAATGAAATACAGGGACGATAATAGATGGTGGAAGGCAAGGAAGCAGGTTCAGAGATTAGGGCGAGGGAACGGTAGAATTCTACTGAGGGCAGGGGGAGGGGAGCAGAAAAGGTACGCGAACGAGATTCAGCGGAGGCCCTTTTGCTGCGGAGGATAGCAAGTGTTCGCAGGGTATCAGAGCAGCGAGCCGAGCTCAAGCGTACTACTGATTGGTCCTTTGAGGCTGGAGACGTCGAGGGCGGAAGGGTAGAAGCCGGCAAGGGTCGCGAGATCTGGCGAAAGAGGTGAGGGGGAGAGGAAAGGTTTCGGGTCAAGAGGGACGTACTACAAGCGGTATCCTTGGTTTCGGCGGGGTTTTGTCGGGGAGGAGGGGAGGAAGAAGGGAGAGAGCAGAACGCTCAAAGGACCATGCGAGGGAAGGGAGTTGGGAGGGGATGGTCAGAAGACAACGGGTACATAAACCACCAAATCTTCCTGTCCGAATATCGACTCGGCAAGTTCCGATTTATCTTTTTTTTTATTTTTTTATTTTCTTTAATTTATTCTTTTTAATCCTTATCTAGCCGACGTCACGACATGTTAAAGCCCCCGAACCAGATTCTCGCTGCCACAGATCGCATTGCCTCCGTTACATCCTCCCTCCCTTCTGTCCTTCCTGCCCCACAATCACTGGTGCTCGAGCTCGTTTACCTTTCTGCTTGACTGTCCCCGTTCTATTTTTCTCCACTCCGCATGCTCTGCAGTAGGTTACTTTCGACTGATGCCATCACTCTCCATTACACCGTGTTGTTACGGGCTTCATAGTGCTATCTCCTCCTTTTCTCACTGTAGAGCCCTTCTTCGCCCCCATGCACCTTCCTTGGAACAACTCGCCATATTCGCTCACCCCCAAGGTCACCAGACTATTTCCGTACTCCTCCATTGGCTCACGATAGCCGGGCAACTTTCGCTGGGTCTTCCCAGCGCATCCGTCGGTAACGATGATAATCACATACCGCCCCCGCTTCTGTCCCATAGCTATCTAAATTACGACGCAACATATTCCCTTTCGCCTACGAGGATATTCTGGTCCCTCTACTGCCACGAATCCAGGAATATAATGGCACATGACTGCCGTGGGCGTTGGGAAAGACCTGCCTGAGAATCCGTCTCTCTGGTATCGTCGAGGGGCAAACAAATCACGAGCCGGGTGGCGTCCCTGAGAAAGGGGGACGAGTGGTCCAAATATCCCCAACAATTTTCATCTTGAGTGGTTAAGAGCGGTTAACCTTCCCCAGCAGGGACTTCCGTCGGAATGATGAATGGTGTGCCTTACCTCCTTTCACTCCGGAACATACTCCGCTTGCTGCTTGGTGACGTTGTCTGTTTGTCACGGGATATCCTGATGACCTATGCTTGCCGTCGCTCTTTTTTTCTTCGCTTAATTTACGTTTTCATAAAAGTACCTCGTCTCCCAACCAAAGATGCCTAGGCCACACACCTTCGCTACCACCTCGATCTGAGCACTGTAAAATTCATTTCCGAGGAGAACGCAGCGCTGGCGACGTCCCTGGGATGACCACAACCAAGTCGGACACATTTCGGAAGCGAGAAAATTCTCACCTACGATTCAATAGTTTGATATTGAAAGTACGAATGACACCGCTCCAAGTCAACCGGGGCGTCAAAAGTGCAAGAGCATTACTCCACTCGGGAACACGTCGACGACAGTGACTCCACATCAAGTCCACAGGGGGAACGTCGGTTCAACGGCCCTGATGTGCATTACATACAGCACCCGTTTGGATGCACCACTTGACTGGGTGTGTTTCTCCCAGATCGCGATCAGCGACGACACGTTCATGAGTGTTCGACACGAAGCGATGACACAGACCTCCCGGTCAGTTTTACAAATGTAAGTCGCTCTATCCCTCGAGACGCTGGTCCGGTACGCCACACAATCAAAGCTACCTAGGGATAGCGAGGGAAACAGCACGCCGCCGACTTATCCATGACGTGACTGCACGCCCCTCCTGGTCACAGTGGCATGTGAAAGAGGCACACAGCAACGTGGCACATACGTGACCACCGTCGCATTACTGCACAAAGTAGCATCATTCAGCGGAGAAACTGTGCTTCCATTCTGATGGCGCCGAAACTTTTTGATGAAAACGTCGATAAAGCTATCCACCCTGATTCTAGCTTGGCATCGGTGGAGAGAGTTAATGATGGGAGTTGAGTCGAGTCTCACATAATAAGCAAGTGCAACAACAAAACAGTGTCCAGGTCTGTTGATACGTTGTCTCTTTCTCTTCCCTTCCCCCCAGGACCGTTGTCATGGTAGCCCCTCGTCTGTCGGTCTGAATTATTTGCGGATAGTCTGGCTACAGTATTATGGTGGCGCCGACCTACCCGTACACCGGAGGCCTCCCCCGACGTTATCCACGTTCCAGCTCAGTATGTGACGGCAACTTGCGCCGCACCATCCGACTCGCAGGAAGAACCCCGAGGGGCAACGCCTCCGCAGCATTCCTACAGCTTCTTTCCCCTTGGCGTGACAAGCAGTACGACAATTCCGTTTCCTGTCGTTTCCATACGTCATGTTTAATGTGATCCATGACCTCCGAAGATCCCAGGTCTATCTCGCCTGGCGCTGTCAAGTTGCTGCTTGTCAGTTGTGGTCGGTGGGACGGTGTTTAAAAATCGGACCGACCGTCCCACGTGCTTTCTGGCCGGTTTCCCACGTGCCGTTCAGTGGTGGGGATCCGAAACGGGGACGAAACTTTTTCGAGAACGTTCAAAGTGTGGTTCGGCGCCACATTGTTATTTACTATGGTATGCCCGACCATGCGAAGGAGACTCTGCGACCCGAGGTACACACGATACACCGCGTGTCGGCTGGGCCCTCCGATGACTGGTAGGTATGGGTGTCGCGTACTGCGTCGGATTGGTCTTGGCTTGAAGCATCGGATGGACATACGCGGATGTCTTGATGGTGTAAGTGCCGCATCAAGTCCGCCATCACGATGTTTGACGATGATGAAATAACTTCTTGCGCACACGTATCGTACGTGAGACGAGGGGAGGGGGAGAAGCATTGAGTGGCGCCCCTTGCTCGTGGCCACCATTCGCCATACTGGACATTAACGCCGATCCGCCGCACGACGTTTGGAGACAATTCAAGTCGACATCCTCGCAAAAGGTGCACGGACTATGGACCCGGTGTCCACATCGTGTCCGATCACCTGGGACCTCGCGTATACACAAGTGATGTGTACGTTGCATTACTGTTATGTATGCCAGTCTGACGCAGCACGGGAGCAGATGAGACGCGATCCATGTTGTCCGTTGATCGGTATCCACGGCTCGATCAAGTCCAAAACCTCAAGAGGTGATCGATCTCGTTTCCATAACACGAGACTCGAGAGCAGCGTGATGGGACGTCCAGTCTCGATGTTCACGAACGGTCTATAGTGCAATACGTTTCAGATGTTCTGGCAGTCGTTTCAAGTAAATCGGGGCATCGGACATCAAAGAAACAAATAATTGTCACGTATGTCGTCCAAGATGCCTTGGGCCCATTTAACCGTCCGAGCATGCTAATTCCCCAATTACTCTTGTATATCGAGTGATTGACTTGTGTGATGGGACGTGATGTGCTTTTGTCCGCCACCAGGTCGTCGCCGACCGTTCCGACTTCCCCGTATGGTTCGTTGCGGCACATCCGGATCGAAGAACGGGAGGTATGGTGTTACCTTGGTCTCGTTCTCCTTGGCGGAATCCCTCCATACTTGTGAGATTTCAAACATGTCGAAGCAATTTCTGACCGTGACAACCGATGACAGTAGGCGGGAAGGCGAGTGTCGAACGGTTCACGCTACTAGGTTACCGAGCACTCCGTGGGCAGCTGTTCGATCAGGACCGACGACTCGAGAGAGGAAATACTCGAGTACCCATTGACGTTGACGAATACGAGAGGCAGTGCGGAGCGTGTCGAAATCCGCGCTAGTACTCACTGGGAGCGACTGGAAATTCGGAGCTTGGACCGCTTTCTTTGCACTACCGTCGCTCGCTAACCGTAACCGACTACCCGCATTAGACCAAGAAATTTCTTATTACAAATTGACGTCGGAGGAAAGTGGCCACCGAGCCCAGGGGGATGAACGAACGTGCGGCCACTGCAAAACCCTCGGAGGGGACAAACCCTCGGAGGGGACAGCCTGTCAACGAATTGATCAGCAGGCCGTCGAGTGGTGTGTTTCTGATCAACACTTGGTTACCGCTAGCGGCTGATGTGGAGCAGAACTAATATGTTAGTAACCAGCTAATCGCGGCGACTGGTCCGTCGTGCGCTCTGTCCCATGTGCCCGGCAGGATGGGCCTCGATGAACCTCGAACGTGTCCAAATCTCCATGTGTTATACTCCTCCGTCTTCCGAGCACCCTATGCACCGAGCATTGACCTAACACGCGCATACCGGCGCATGTTGTTCATATTCCGCCTGCTCAGCGCGTTGATACGTGATCGTTTACCAAGGACTCCCTCGCTTGAACACGACCGCAGCGCAATCCCCTTGGATCCACTCTTCCAGGTGACTCGTGCTACCTCGGGGGCTCTCCTCAAACCGCAGCTAATTCTGTCTGCTCTTCACCCTTGATTTCCTTGCCAATCATGATCAAGTCCACAGGCCTTGCGCGCCGCATTCAAGTATCATGGTCAGGATCTCGTATGACGGGCCTATCTGATCCGCAATTTCGCGAGCAAGACCTGCTCCTGTACCAAACTATACTATGTGGGTGTCTCGCGCTTGTCATATTGGAGGATGCGGCAAACTATAGGTTTAGGCTATTAGCCTGTACATGTGGTGAGTATGAAGTGTGTATAGTCAGTGACGAGTGCGAGCTCACCTCCAGTCAAGTGGTATGTAAAGCTGCAGGGTACTTGTAGTCACTAAGTATCCTAAGGTAACTAATGAAGCGGGCTAGTGTAGCAGTAGTCCAAAAGAGGAAATATAAGGGAAGAGGTTAATGGTTTCTATCTACGCATTTTGGTCGGCCTGATCTCCGACACGTCACGCATACTGGGAAGAATCGAAGCATCCACAAGGGGGACAATTGGAAACAACAATAGCTCTCAGGTCCGTCTTTGGTGTGAGCTGGACCTTGTTCTTCCTTGGAGACACCACGCTGCGGTGAAGTGAACATAGTTTCGACGAACCTCACGTGATATGACATTGTACTGTGATGCAGTGCAGATGCCGAACCGAGCAAGATTCGGGTGTGAACGGAGAGTCAAAGTAGAATCAATCGAATGCTTGTATGTCGAAGGACTCACCTTTGCATGACAGCCAGAGGCCCACGCAGGTTGCTCGAGAGCAGGGTTAGACTCTGCTATTTAGTGTGGGTGTTTCCACGCTGACTGGTTCTCGCTGACACTGCACGGCTCGTGACGATCATCTAGCTGCAGCTAGTGGTCGGTTCTGTCGGCCAGCGATGTCGCCGATTGCGTGCTTTGTATTCGAACACGCCCCTTCCACATGTCGTCCTCCCCAGCCTTCTGAGCACCTGACTCGCGTACAGCAGGCTACTTCGTGACGTCCACGACCTAGCCACCCATACACCGGCGCATGTTCTTCATGTCCAATCTCCATTTTGTTCGATCATTGCCGCGACTGCGACAGCAGGGCGATGTGACTTTACGACAAAGTGCAGGCTATACTGTGTTGTCCGCTCATCTGAACACGGAAACGATAGCCCTTTCACATCCACTGCGCGGGTATAAAGTGCGGTGTGTACCGGACTCTTCTCAGTCGCCCAACTCTATTTACGTATTTTCGCTCTGACCATGATGATCAAGCCCTCGTTCGCCCTCTTCCTTTTTGCCACCGCCGTCTTTGCACAGAATGTGTTCATCGGTCTGCCAAGTCACGACCAGAGCGTGAGCCCAGGGAATAGCCTCATCGTCCAAATTCAACGCCCGGTATGTCTCGCCGCTCTCTATGTCTTCCCCTCCGTTTCTCCGCCCGCCCGCCAAGGACGCTTTGCTGATGGGCGATTCGACTCGATTCGGCATGTAGAATTCGTTGACAGGGTCCGAAGAAGTTGCGGTCGTCATCGGGTTGCAGTCTTGTCCAAACAGCCCTTGCGCGCCGCCTTCATCCAACATGGGCACGATCTTGTACAACGGGCCGTTTAACCCGCAATATCACGAGCAATATCTACCTCCGTACCAAAACCTGACCGTTCAGGTGCCGAGCTCGTTTACGAAAGGTGCTGCATCTGTTGGCGTGGCGCACGTTGCGCTCACCGGGGTGAGTAGGGACGTGTGACAATCGGGGATACTGATTTGGATCTGGTTTGGTATAGGCTGGACTCTATCCTTTCCTGGAGACGCTGAACCAGACGGTCATCATCGCATGAGGTGGCGTCGAACTGCGCCTGCGCCACCCTCATGAGGGCCCCCATGAGGTGCTACCACTATCTTCCATACGACATCGACGGACGTTGGACACTTGGACCATTTATTCCCTATGGGTTAGCTTTGTTTTTCATCGGACTGTTTTCCTTGGCGCACAACAGCATGGACGATTAGAGACAACGACGTGATCACGCGCCTAGTATAGATATACCGAGTCCCGTGTCAATGCAATGTCTAGCACGGCAGTGCAAATCTCACGAAAGCAACGCGTTCTGGTGATGTATCGCACCATCCGTGTGACCAGAGCGTAGTGTCTCATTTGGCTCACGGTTGGCTGACAATGTCCGAGTGACCCTGAATTATCGTCGTCAGGAATGCAGCTGCGGAGCAAACAAGGGAGTTCTCGATCGAGTACTCTGCGTTCACATGCAATTGCGCAGTGCGCGAGAGGGTCCAGCTAACTTTTACCATCTTTAGACGCTCAGAGTCCCGCGAAACGTGTCTGTGCTCTGTCAGCCGTATAAAAACAGACCTGACCTGGACGGGCTCACGCGGCCCCTCTGCAAGCCTGCAACTCGACGCCAACAACGGACGACGAACAGGTTCGACGAGCTCAGTCCACAGCAAACGGAGATACGGCTGCAGAGAACTTTGTAGGGTGTGTCGTGAAGCCTCACGCCTCCCCCAGAGCGATCGTTATTATAATCTCCGTAACCAAGGCTGCGGCACCCACCCGCTGGAGGCGATCCCGGATCTTGGGGAAGGAGTCGCAGTGCCCGCTTCGTCTTCTCACACTCGTGGACTTGATGTCGAGCTTTGAACGTTTGCTGCAGTGTTGGGTCGACGGTAGGTTCGGCACCTCCCGAGGATGGACCTCTCGCGTTGATACTCGTGATCGGGGTTCCGGTATGCGTATACTATCCCTTAGTTACCCAGAAACCTGACGCCTCCATTTGCAATGCGCTTACACTGGTCGTCCCTCGGGTCCCGCCTGACCCTGCTTGTCACCCCACGATGGTTGGGAAATCTGCTTTCTCCCACAAATATGTTTTCTCGCGACGGTTCCAGAACGAGCTTTGACGAAATGTGGAGAACGTCGCTTTGGATGGTTTGAAGGGACAAGTCATCATTAGTGAGTCACATATGGGGAATAACTCAATCTCGAGGTGAGCTTGGCGACGGAAGGAAGTCACGCCCCACTTCCCAGCACCTGTGAGCCTGGCCGAAACAGATTCTCTCCTGTCCTTCCTGCCGTGGTAGAAATACGACGGTCGTGCAACAAGCCCACTTTGCCCTCCTGACTCCGGACTGCCGATCCAACTCGTGAGTACTCACCCACTCCGACCTGCCGTCCACGGGGAGCAACCGCCGTTTGGGAACAGGGGAACCACGGGTGAAGTGTTTTCGAACAGGCTGTGTCGTGCCGACGAGTGCGGAGGGGATCACGGGGAGTTTCGTCCCGTTCACCTGCTGCGTATGCTGTGGCGGGGCTTGCGTACGTATGAAACAGCTACATCCGTCGTGCTTATGAATCAGTGGCACGAGGCGTCGGCGATTGCGCGGCACAACGTACGTCCACCCCAGCTGAGTGGTCTGGTCCATCTTCGCGCGAGATGCGCCAACGATGTGCACTGTCATGCGGCCATGTCGGTTCATGTAGGGCGGATGCTAATGCTGCCGAGCGTGTTGCTAGATCTGAGCTGCTAGTACGACTCGACAGACACAGCCTTGCCTTCCTAATCCTTTGGCGTCAGTCGAGGAAGGAGAAGGGCAGGGGAGCCACTTGGTGGGTCTTTCTGATGCTTTGATGGATGGCGATGGAGCGAAAGCGGCACAAAAATCCCACTCTGCGAGAGGTCCCGACGATCGCTCGTTGTTGTCATCCCTCATGACATGACGCCCCTACGGGCGGCACTACTATCTGCAGCATCTGTCCTATGAAGGACTTCCTATTTCAGATGCGCCTCTCCCGATGTCTGTGTGCCTCGCAGGTCAGACGTGGCAACTTTTGCGCACTGTACGCGTGCAGTGTACGTGACCATTATGAGCGTATACGCAACGTATTGACTACCTGAACGTTTGAAGAGAGCTTCTCTCGCCTCTCTAGATGCGGGAATCGTGGACACATCCTCGTTTCTCCTTACGCCGTTCCTTCCAAGACTACTCTCGAGACAGTTGAGAGGTAATTACCGAGCGAGGCAGACATACAAAGGCAGACATACGCTACGACGTTTATTGATTCCTGTTATCGATCGATCCAAGTACATATATCGGGCACGAGGATCGAATCTCCAGCGGGCGGGGGGACCCGGCCCCGATAGGACGACCGCCTCGATAGAGAATTCTGTCTATCATCTTTGGGAACTTTTTTTTTTTGGTTGTCAGTTTTACACCCAAGTATCTCGAGTGATACGCATGGATCGTGATTTGATCGTGGATCCCGAGATGCTTCCGTTTTTTTTTACCCGCGTCGGCCGCGCACACTTGGATCGATACGGCGGGGTAAAGATCTGATCTCTGGATGGGCCTCACCTTTATTATGTCCCGAAGCAGTTGAGATCGGTGTGTCCTCCTGACCACATTTTTCTGACCCATCTGAGCACATATAGAATAACGAGGCTGTGCTATCTCGATATATGCGTTGTACCGGGACGATAAGAGAAAATAAAAAGCGCAGCGGACACTCGTGACAGGTCGCGGGCTTGAACGACCGCCCCCTCCCCGGTTGGGGGTGAGGGTAAATGGGGCGGTTCGTTTCGTCTCTCCAAAAAAGGAGAACACGCCCGACCTTGATTAAACACTAAAGCACCGCCAGGGATTTTTTTTGACTTTCGATAGCCTCTTGAAACACATGCTGTGCTCGTTGGTATGATTTCTAGGTCGACGTCACGTATCAGACAGTGGTGGGCATGACGTTCATCACTGTCGGGCCCTTACTCTGTCAATTATATACGTGACAGATTGCGGTATGGTTGTACATACGAGGTGACAGCGTCGGGTGCTATTTCTGTGGATGTGGAATCCGGTGTGGCTATCTAGGAATGGGGAGTGCAAACGAGGGAGCGGAGCGGAGTTGGGGAGGGGGAGAATGCTTGGCATAGCGGCACACTGCTCACCTGCTCAACGGCTCTTTTATTTCCTAGCCCGCACGGTCCGCCAGGGTGTCGAGGTGGAGCGTACCGACCTGACCTGAGTTGGCCCACGTCCTAGCTTGAACCTTGTCTGGATGTCTCTTTTATGAGTAGGACAGCGGCTGCATTCGATTTTTCGTTTACACTCGACCGATCTCTAGCGGTGCTCCATCGGAAGGGCGCTGCCTCCTTTTTGTCCACGGTGGCCCCGCTGGCCGCTCGTTCACGTGAATGGAAGCAGACCAAAAGAGGGAAAGCCCCTGACTGCGACGTCGGGCGGGCAGCTGTACTGGGACGTCCAGACGCTGCGGTCATCTCGACATTGAACTCCAAAGGCGTTGGCATTCAATACAGGATGGGACAACAGACAGCACGAACATAGAAAACATGTTGCTCGTGTAAAACTGCAGGATACTTGTAATCACTAAGTATCCTAGTGTAACTAATGGTCCGATGAAGCTATTGGCTTATGTAAGCTGTAGAGCGTAGGTAATCAATAAATTCTAACAGCTCGGTGATCGATCATAGGAGTATAATTACAGGATATCGACTTTGCGTCCAAAACAAAGGTACGAGTAGACAGCCATGTTCTTCTCACCCAATGGTGATCGTCTGGTTCAGCGTCTCCAATAAAGGATAGTATCCGGCCTACACCCAAAACGGACTCAGGTCAGCGTCACAACTGTCACTCTTTGGTGCTTTCGACTCACTCCAATGAGGGTGACATGCGCCACACCGATCAATGCCGTGCCCTCCGCAGCCGAGCTAGGCACCTGCACGCTGAAATTTTGGTACGGGGGCAGGTATTGCTCGTGGTACTGCGGGTCAAACGGCCCGTTGTACAAGATCGTGCCCATGAAACTCGAAGGCGGTATGCAAAGGCTATTCGGGCAAGACTGCAGTCCAATGACCACGGCAACTTCTTCAGATCCCGTGAGCGAATTCTACAGACCGAGACAAAATAGATGATGTCATCAGCAAGGCGTTCCAGGCGGGCGGGGAAACGCAGGAGAGCGGTGAGACGTACCGGGCGTTGCACTTGGACAATGAGATTATTCCCCGGGCTCACGGTTTGGTTGTAAGTTGGCAGTCCAATGAAAGCACTTTGTGCAAGGACAGCGGTAGCAAAGAGGAAGGGGGCCAATAAAGACTTGAACATGATGGGCGAGGTAAAGAGTAAAAAATGACTGTGACCAAGGACAGTCAGGTATGCACCACATTTTATACCTCGGCAGTGGTGACGAGCATGGCTATGACCATTGTTGACCATTCAAAGAACGGCTGGCTAAACAGTGCCCATGGCGGCGAGACGGGACAGCCTACGTCATAAGCTCCTTTGTCAGTCCTGTGGTCGCGATCATCGGAATGTTCGAATTAAGTGGAGGCCGGACGCACGGAACGCAAGCCAGTGTTAGGCCCGGCGAAGCCTACTGCACATAGGTCAGGTGCTCGGAAGACCGGGCAGGATAACACAAAGAACGAGTATGTTCGTGGCTGGTCGATGCTACGAAGCGCATGTCATTGAAATCCTTGGCTGGCAGAACCAGCGGCTACCAAGGGCTCTGCGGTGCTAGCGGTACCGCGCATTGATTAGAACCAATCTGAACCATTGCTCGACTTGCTGATTAGTAAATTTGCAGACTCCATCTTTTTCCAGTACCCACGGAGTTCGTGTTCCGCGTGTGGGCCGCAGCTGCTGCACCTCGGCCGGTCTCAGCATTCAGCGGCCACTCTCCTCCGAAGGACATTTGTAATGATGCAAAGAATGACATGTGTTGAGTAGGGGGACACCGCCATGTTGGCAGGAGGGATTCCGGAGCTCGCCAGCCAGTGATCTCACGCGTGGAAGACAACAGATGGCTTGTCCTATATCAAACTCTTCGCCATCCCTTTGCTTGGACTATGGATCATCTTGATGATATCCCAGATCAACAAGAACATCATCTTTGACGTCAATAAGCCGATCGAGGGATGGCCAACGGCAACTAGCGAGAGGATATCCTGGGAGTGGTGTCGTCGCCGATGTTGGGACCCAACCATCGGCGAATTCAACCTCCACACCCGACGAGCGGCTGCGGAGAAAACCGCAATGGCATCCACCTCGACCTTGGCAGCTCGTTGACAAGCCAACATCATCCACCAGCACCGGCATCAGCACTGCTCTAGTACCTCCCCTATCATCGGGGCGAAGTTCTGAGCGACACTCACAGAGGCATCGTCACAGCTGCAGGCGCCCCAGTGCGCCACAGCACAAGCAGCCCACGCTCACGCTGCGACAGACTGTGTAAGACTAGCCATGAAGCGGCGACCTTACCTCTACATTCACGCACACCTCCTTACCATAACTGTCTGATCTGTTTCAACCCGATCCGATCCATCAGCTGATGCCGTCGTGTTCTCCACCTACTAGCACAGAGGCCCGATCCAGGGAGAAGGATATGAAGGTCAAGAATGGGTCCTCTGTTTCTGGAAAACGTTTCGTCTCGAGTGCATACGCACCTAAGCGTAGAAGGGCGTCAAGGGCGAGTCGTACCTTGAGGAGAGGTATCGTCCGGGGTTTCGTTCAATCCGCCAGGTAGTACCGTATCCCTATACGTAAGTACGTACTGCTCATCTCTCCCTTTTTGACACGTCGTTGACTATCGTGTAGGTTTTTTCGGTAGGTGCTTTTGCCTGCGGATGCATAACTGAGCGTCGCCACGCATGGCCATACCAAGCTCGTGCACACAACCGGTGCTCAGTGTGTAGACACGCCTCTCCGTTACGGAATCATCCGGATCTGTCTCCACCTTGTGCAGTGACGATACAGGTGGCGTGGTTCTACAACAAGGAGCGACACGATGCGAAATTCCAGCTCGGCGTGACCACAACACGATCGTCTTCGTTCGTGGTCGTCCCTGTTCGTACGCTCCGCATTCACAGTTCGCGTCTTCCTCTCTCTCCTCCGCTTAGCCTTTTGGAAAACCACCTGCACACGAACCTGCCGTGTCCTGCAGCCCTTGCCGAAACCGGACCATGTCTCGCGCTGGTCGCACACATACGTCTATGTGGCAATCTCGTTCTATCGTGCCTCTTTCTGAGGCTAAATTAGGGAATTGCGAGAGGTGTGGGTGAGCCGACGGGAGCTTTGAGCTAGGGTCAAGTTTATGAAAGCCGTGGAGGTGTTTGAGGATGTGATTGTAGCGGTGCTGATGACGTTTTGGTTACTTCGTCTCTGTTTCCGTGCAACTTCGTCGCCTCGAATAGCGTACGCAAGTACCGCCGCACATCCCCTCGGGCACGACGTGCGTTCCCTCTTTGCTCTTCGCGTCAGTGTATCAGATGAACACGAACGCAGTTGGCCAAGAGTCATACGGAGCGTGCAGCTCATTCGAGGGATAAATACATACGTGCTGTTACCGTAGTACGTGGTACCGATGGGTGGATGGTCAATTTGAGGGCGAAATCCAGTAAGGAAATGTGCGTGGCGGCAATGTGAGCTCTGCGCGCTGTCGGGAGTAGGAATGGGAAGGTGGTGGCGAGATCAGCGTTAAACGTTGCGACCAGAGGGCGTGACACCTGGGAGATTGCCTTCGCTGGGAGAACAATGTGAGATCGCGTGAGGCGTCGCGTGATTCGAGCTGAGGCTGGGAGTGCAATTGAGAGGACGAGAGGGGGTATGGGTGTCGCCTTCACTATGAGTGCAAGCGAGAGGGGAGGTATTTCAAGCTGGGACTGCGGCGGCGCTGGGTGTCATCGATGTCGGGGCCAGTGCTGGTACTAGTGTGGTGTAGGAAGCAGCTGAGGACGTTGCTAAACGACTGGGAAGACGATGCGTAGATGGGACAGGCGCACCGAACGGCATGGAAGACGGGAGACACCACACGTACGTCTTCGTATCGCGTGCGTGACAAAATCTGATTTTGGCGAGCCACACTCTGATGCAACGCCAATGACAGTGCGTCGTTCGTTCGTGTGTTCCCTTCCAATTGCTCAGTGCTCCATGTCATGTTCAGGCCTTCGTCCAAGGCTGCGCGCTGGATCCTAGCACTCGCAATTTGTCAGACATGCGTCCATGTCATGCATTGGCCGCCGGATCCGTTCAAGAGGCAATGCCATCCGCCAGACTGGGGGGCAGAGGCTCGACACGCCGCCATACAGCACGAAACAGCACGAAAAGAGGTATGTTGGCGCCGCGACGCCGAAGAACACCATAGAGGTGGTACGACACATACACAACGAAGCATGCGCTAAGAAGTGATCTGACAGGAGGAGACGTGCGAGGTGGAACTTCATGTACATGGATTCGAAGAGATGCCGCGTCGTGAGAGAGCCGAGTGGGAGCTAGAGTGAAATGTGGAGGCAGGAGACTGAGGAGCGTCAGGGGTTCCATATCCTTTGGAGTCGTGCCGGGGCACATACATGCACCATGTACGGGACAAGTGAGTATATCGCGTGGCTGACGAACCTACCTATGACCTGGATGCATCGATTGGTAACGAAGAAGTCTACTTCGCTTGAGATTCATGGAACCTCTTGTGTAATGACGAGTTGCGAAGTCAAGGTGAATAATTTTCCCACTTGAACTTTCATGAGATTGAGGTCACATTAGGGACCGGATGGTGTGGTCTTTGACCAGTGGCAACAAGTAGGAACAGCATAAAAATTTGAACGCATAATTCACGATGTTAGGACGAAAATACTTCCTGCTCGGCGTTCCGCCTATACCATATCAGAACTAAGTAAAGGGCAGTAATGCCCACTACATGCATGTTAACTAGTGTAAAGTAAAGTAAGATAAAACTTACCTCAGCCAAGATCCAAGGAAGTGGTAGGTGACTGAGGGATAAGGGAAAAGAAAATCCGACTATGTAGCTGTGGTTGTTCAAACTGCAGGAAACTGCAGAATACTTGTAGTCACTAAGTATCCTAAATAGCTTTTAGCTTATGTAAGCGGTAGAGCGTAGGTAATAACACTCCCCGTCAAGCAAGAATCCTGGCAATGTGAATGATTGCCCAAAAGAAAGAGAAAATAACAAAATATTATGGATATCTGAATTTAATATGAAAGAATTAATGAATATAAGGACTTAGTCAAAGTGTAGAAATGACTAGTATTAGTATCTGTTAAAACTTATACTAAGTACAAGTATACTGTTAAAAACTTTATACCTGTCACAGACTATTGATAGACTTTCTATTATTATCTGCTTCATGAATAAAACCCTTATGGCTAGAGGACAAAGATTAGGTTCTAGCACCTTGGTAGTGTGTTAAAACAATCTCTCAATATGAATATACTATTAAAACTTATACCAATCTCCCTCCTGAATGAAACCCTTGTGGCTAGAGGGCAAAGGTCAGGTTCCAGCACCTTAGTGGTGCACAAACCTGAGGGAAGATCATACTCCAGAAACTTCCAGAGGGATTTGGGAAGGGTTGATTAATTAAACAGGACTTGACTTCACCTTATGTGGTATGCCCTTGCACTTTCTGGTGTTCCAATTTACATAGATGTCAGAGGTGGAGAAAAGGACTATCTTGGTGCTCAACAGGAGGAACAGGCAGGATAAGGAGAGTTAATCCTAGTTGTGGAGGTGGGATCTTACAATTCCTTCAAGAATATCATTTATGTTACAGTTTGCGATGTCAATGTGTTCAGCAATGAGCTCTAACCCTAATCAAGGGCTTAGACAGTGTTGATATTGGTATGATGAGAATGAAGCAAAGTAGAATAGGAGCCTATAGTGAGACCACTTGCAGTAGTATACAAATGCTCAAGACTGGGGCTTGAGACATGCTAAGGCTATAGTATTTATACAGTATAGAATGGTGCATGGACCAAGACCCTGATGGGAAAATTCCTACAGACCCTGAGGCACCATCAAATGGAAGAGAAGCCCTCATGAGAATAGCCAATTGGCTGAAAGGAACAAGGCTTCTAAAATGGAAGAACAATGGAAATGAAAAGTGGTTTGAAGACATGAGGCTAACCCTATGCCCTGGGTCTAGACCTGTCATGTGACCCGTCACGTGACCTGATAAGATAAAAGATTAGATAACCACATGGAAAGATAAGATAAAGTCATGTGATCAAAAATTGAAAAAGTGAACTATAACAATTTAGCCCCCAGAGGGTCTCTAGAGTAGCCTAGAGGGTCAAAGTAAGCCTAAGGGCTCAATCAGAGTGAGGATGATGACAAGAGGGTATTTATGTTGATATTTGTACTGAGGTACAAGGTACAAGACTACAGTACTTATACCTTAGAGAGGCAGAACTATTTAGAAGTGTAGTAAAGTGAGACAGGTGCAAACTCAGAAGTGAAGCAGATGTCTAAATATCTAAGAAATGAATGAAATGTTAGGGAAGACAATGTTCAATTATATTAGACTGAAACTAAAGAGTAACAGGATGAAACAAGGGAAAGCAAGGAACAGGAATGGAACAGAAATAGTAACAATAATGACAATAGTAACTGAGAGTGGGAATGGTAAGGAAGTTATACTGGAACAGTCCAGAAATGATGAAATGGAACTAAGGTAGTACTTAACTGGAACAGAGATAGAATTGAAAATGGAATAGGGCAGAGTGGGAGCAGAGGGCCAGGGGAGCATATACTACTGAGGGGTAAAAAGCATACATGTGTAGCTGGTGCAGACTGGAATGGTGACAGAGGGCCAGAGTTGCCTGGAGGAAAGTCAGAGGATTTAGAGTAGCTTACTGGATATAAAGACCAGTCATAAGCCAGGTCAGAATGGGGTCAGAATGGGGTTGGAGGTATGGGATATAACAGAGTGCATGAATTTGAGAAAAGGTTATACTTCAGAGACTCTGGAGATATCTGAAGGCATTTAGAAGAATTCAGGAAGAGTTTCATTGGTCAAACAGGACTCAGCTTTACCTTATGTGGTGTGCCCTTGCACTTTCTAGTATCTCAATTTACAAAAGTGTCAGAGGTAGGAAAGAGAGCAGTTTCAATGTCCAACAAGAGGAATAGGCAAGATGAGGAGAGTCAAGTCTAGTTATAAGAATGGAATTTTATGATTCCTTCAAGGATATTGCTTAGCCCTGGAGATGCTTTGGGGTAATCCAGAGGGTCAGAGTGAGTTTAAGGGCTTGGGCAGAGTAAGAACAGCAACAAGGAGGTATTTATGTTGATATTCAAACTAAGGTACAAGATATAGGACTCCCAAGCATACTTTCAGGACATCTTCAACAAAAAGGAAGCAAAAGGAAGCTCAGGGAAAAGGCAATGGGAATCTGCATGGCTAGTGGCAGGTATTCTAGTATGTAAATCATTTGCTTCTTCTTTATTTAATATTCATACAATAAAATGGAAAAAAAACTGTTTCTTTCATGATAGTGTCTCATTTAAGCATGGCCCCAGATATAAGGTGCTTAATTCTGTCAAACAATATTAACAGACATTTATTTGCAATAAAAAGTAAAGAATGCAAGGATCTAGCCAAACTATTTAACAGAAAAGAACAAGATAAATTAGGTGTAAGTGTGAAAATAAATGGGGAATTTAGGGGAAAAAACAGTTTGAAAATGGAATCCTGTGGACTAACCTTTGCAATTGTGGATTCAGGTGCATTGGTAATATTCATAGATCAAAAATTTGTGTGGAAGCATGATTTGTATGAAAAGAATATGCTAAAACTGCTAATAGTATATAATGCAAATGGAACAAAGGGTAATATTGGAAAAATTGCTCACTATGTCATTATTTATATAGTCATAAAAGGAAAAAATGGAAAATGGCACAGAGAACACATTAATGCTTATGTTTCCTCTTTAGGAACTCTGGATCTATTAATTGGTTATAATTGGTTTGCAAGACATAACCTCAAAATTTATTGGGTTAAGAAGACAATAAATTTCCCTAGGTATTCTGCAGATTGTGAAATGCATCTTATATCAAGACAAGTAATGGAAGAAGAAAGTTCACAACTAAAGAAAGAATTACTGAAAAAGTTATGGAAATTTCTACCTGTCTTTTCATTGCATGAGTTAGAGCAAATGCCTACTTGAAAACCTTGGGATCACACTATAGAGTTAAAAGGAGACTTTATACCCAAGAAAAAAAGAATTAATCCACTTTCAAATAAAGAAATGACAGAAGTATGACAATTTGTCAACAAGGAGATAAAAAAAGGATATATTAGATCATTTAAATCTCTGCTAAAACACAACTGTTGATACATTGACCTAAACCTAACATCTAGCCTTGATATGTGCTAACTATTCCTGAGTAGTGACTTTGAGCTAGAGCCACAAGAACTAGGCAAAGATAGTAGAGAGAAGTAAGAGCCAAGAAACTTGTAAAACTAGAAGGTTCAAGTGTGCAAGACTAGGAAAACCCAGGCTTGAGCTGACCTCCTTTTATATTGCTATAGTATGCACACAGACCATGTAAATGGTGCTTGAAGCACAAGCAGATGTGCTGAACTGACTAAACCCTAATCTAATCTTGGTAAGTGCCTTCTGATCTTCTGTTCTAGGGCTTTTATACTAGTGGCCCCTAACTAGGCAAAGGAATGTGAAGGAGCCAAGCTAACCCTAAGGTTATTGGATCATCTGTGAAAGCTATAGAGGTGTTGCCTTATGGATGCTCTGTGAAAGGGGTGATCTTTTAGAGGCAAGACTAAACCAAAGCTCAAGTGAGCAAGACTGGGGATATCCCAGCTTGCCTACTCTTGTCTTATATATTATGGGATCCAGAGCACAGACCATGCTAACTAAGTACATGTTCTACCTAATCAGGGAATGCTCTAAACTCTAATAGATAAAAAAGAATAAAAGCATGGATCAGAAATGAAGAGTATGGCAGAAGGCCATGTGGATGTGGGAGAATGGAAGAGAAGTATCTAGGAAATGAATGCAGGGTCAGAGGTGCTTGCACCATGAGGACAGAGATCTCTGCCACAGATATATCTAGAGTTTAGATTTAGATTCAGATCCAGATCAGATCAGATCTATGGAGATTAGATGGAGGGCAGTTTCAGGGAAGATCCTGGGAAAATCCATGTCAGGTGACTTATGGTCACATGACCACTGCTGAGGGAAAGGAATAATAAATACTCTTAAAGGAAACAGACCACAGACTAGGGTTAAGCTTAAAATGGAGTATCTTGTGTATGATTACATGATGTCACATGACTAGTTCTAGTGCTGGAGTGTTACTTTGTAACAGTGCTGGCCCTAAAGTATTGTATAGTAAGTCAACCAATAGCATAATAAGAGTGGGGACCTAGAAATACAGCAAGAAATAATGAGGCATAACATCAGAGTCTAGATTACTCTAGACTTATGTCATGTGAAGAAATGAAAGAGTAAAATGTGAAATGTGAAGATGTGAAAAGGTGAAGAGATAAGGATGTGAAATGGTCATGTGATGTGACAATGTGAAGAGTTACACATGTGAGAAGAAAATGCCAAATAAGTAAAAAATGAAAAAGTACATTATAACATCTGCAAATGTTACCAATCTTTTTTATTAGCAAGAAAGACAGTGGAAAAAGGATGTTAATTGATTATAGGCACCTAAATAAGTATACCATCAAAAACAATTACCCTTTACCTTTGATTTCAACACTAATTAATAGGTTAAATGGTGCTATTATGTTTATAACCCTAGATCTTAGATGGGATT
Source organism: Pulveroboletus cf. rosaemariae (assembly GCA_038089275.1). Lineage (NCBI taxonomy): Eukaryota > Fungi > Basidiomycota > Agaricomycetes > Boletales > Boletaceae > Pulveroboletus > Pulveroboletus cf. rosaemariae. The sequence goes on along the minus strand of JBBPKN010001077.1, from coordinate 454 downwards.
ATAACAATATTCAAATGAAAAAAGGTAATGAATGGAAAGGAGCATTCACTACTTCTATTGAAGCCTTCAAACCCTTGGTAATGTACTTTGGCATGTGCAATTCACCAAGTATATTTCAGGCAATGGTCAATAACTAAAACACAACTTCTTGATGCATTGACCTAATCCTAACCCTAACCCTTGGTGAGTGCCTTCCTAATCTTGCTAAAGGGCTTTTGTGCTAGTGGCCCCTAACTAGGTGTGCTGAGATGAAAGTGAGAGCCAAGTATTGAGACTGGCAGGCTAAGAGTCAAGAAAGCACTTATGCCAGCAAGACTGAACCTAAATCTAGACTCAAGTGAGCAAGACTGGGAAATCCCAGCTTGCCTACCCTTGCCTTTATATATTCCAAGGCCTGGTGCACAGACCATGCTGACTAAGTACAGGAACTACCTAATCAGGGGATGCCCTAAAC